>PXIH01S0010640.1:12091-24110 GCA_003024985.2 Euperipatoides rowelli | reverse complement strand
TAAGAATAGGGCAGTAAGTGAGGTAGGGAGTTTTTCTCTGACTTCGAAGGGATATCGTAATTCAAGATAATTACATGACAATATTTTTTCAACACCTTTATCCATTTAAAACAGTTTAATTTTAAAAACCAAATTCCAGAAAATTACTAACAGTAAATTTGCAGTATATTTTAATTGACAACCTTAATGTATAGTCTACTAATTTAAAATATTATTAAAACTTAGAACTTAATACAATAAAGAAATAAAAATAAATTGATTGTTAAACAATTTAATTTTTAATTTCAATAATGTATAACAATAAAATTGTCTTATTTAAATATTAAAGAAAAAATAAGGCAATAATAATAAAAATAAAATTAAATCCATTTTGATGAGTAGCCTAATTTTCATCCCTTGACAATTCTTAAACTTGCCTAAACATACTTATGATGTAACTTAAACAAGTTTGAAAACATCAACCAAAGTTAGAATCACTGGAGAAAATATAAAGAAGTTATTTCACAAGAATGAGGAAAAATCAAAACACAGAGTTTATTTCATTTCTTTTTAAAAGTCTAATTAATGGAAGAATGAATCATTTTATTTAGAAAATATTCTGTGTTTAAAAAAAAAAGGTGTAGATAGAAAAGAAAAGAATCGAGAGATCAAATCACTGCAATTGATTGAAGTTTGTTTAATTTCTTTTTAGGAATCTAATTAATGTAAGGAATGAGACAGATTTTATTTAGAAAATATACTGTATGAGCTTTTTTGATGCTTAAAATAGTTCATGTCACTGTTTGTTCTAGCGACAAAATCAATGCTGGAGCCATAAAAATTATGCTGTCACAATTTAGGGCACCATAGCGACAGTTATACACCCCTGAGCAAGTGTGTCGGATTGTCAGGCACAGGAAATTGTGATTTTCCATGGACTTTACTCGCTATTGAAATGATTAAATGTATAACAATTAGAAATTTAATCAGAGTCTATTAGAATTTTATTTTGTTTGTCTTCAATATTATATTGATAAAAAAGAAACAATCATCACTTTGTAGTCATTTATATAAGCAAAAACAAATAAATATGATTAAAACATTCATAGTTTTCTTCAGAATTAAGCAGTAAAAAAGTTCAGGAAAGTAAATTTAAAACTGACCTATCATTTGCAGCCATGTATTTGGTGTGATGCTTCTATTAGACCACAAATCCTCAGGCGGCTTTTTCTTGGAAGAATGCGTTATTTTTTTAATCTTTTCTCCAGGCTAAAGAAATCAAAATTATATAATAAACATTATACAATAAAATCTACAAACATTATGCAATAATTATATAGTAGCTTAATTTGACAATCTGACCAAAACAAATGTCACTTTCTTAAATTTATCATTGATAGCATTATTTAAAAAATGAATTTTTAATAATAGAGAGTGCTTAAAATAATTACAAGGACAAACTATTTACCTAGACATGGTTTAATGATATAGAAAAATGTCTACACACCTCGTCCGTTAATTGATGTAAAACTTCGCATACATCTTTAAAAATATATACACTTGTTGGAGATACCCGTAAATCAATTTCAGAAACTGTTATTCCCATTTGTACCATGTCATCTGATCGAGAGACCTGACGGCTGAATTCTACATTGCACGGTTTTAGCACCTATAGTATATAAAATATCAAGAACAACAAAAGAAATGTTTGAATGAATTAGCTCAATTTTAATAATATATATACTGTAATTAAAAGTAAGATCAATAAAAACTGAATAGGATATTCACCCACATAACATTTTAGAATTTATCACTTACTATATGTCCGATACCTACAAATTAACACTTCGCCGGGCTGATTATATTCCTCCTCATATGGCTTCCCTCCCCCCTAATTGTCTCTATTCTATCTCTAGAAAGACTATAGTTTCATTAGAAATTCTGATTTGGGTCCCGGTTATCATCATTCTCAGGTTAGCGTGATTGACATCAGCCGCGGACGAGGCCTGCTTTAACTAATGCCACTCACAAGACCGTATACATATATTATTTCTAATAAGTGTACATTATCTATAATTAGGCAAGTTGTATAAGCTTGGCGGCCACATTTATAGCTTCAACAAGAAGGCAATACTGGCTTCCGCCGACCGCCTTTGGATACTGGCTATAAATGCAACCCTGTCTTGGAAATGTCTCTAATATCTCCCAGCATTCGGGAAGGATACTAGACGAGGCACTAACGGGCCCACTGAGATGCTGTCACAGACTACGGAGACATGTTCCGCGGATAATTACCAGATAAATGCCATATTTTTATCATTAATCTCTGAATACACTTAGATACAAATGCCCAAATTAGAATAACTAATTGTATCACATCCATATGCAAGTCTAAGTAAATAAAGGCTACCCCAAAATTATGACATTTACCAAAAACAGGTCAGTTTGTGCCAAGTTATTGAATCTCTTACAGGGGATAGGACCCAGCACAAACCAACGAAACTAAAATAAGAAAACTAGCTAGACCCTAACTTAATAACTTAAATAAAATTCAGCCCGGACCAGCAAACTAGGAGCTCAAGAGGAAGAAAGGGGGACCAACCCTTTATAGAACGGACAGGTACCACCCCTATCTCACATACATAATAAAAGGCCATCTGTAAAATAAGAATAAAAATTAAGTAAATAAAAATAGATTAATAAGTCATTTTAATATCTAGCCTACACACAAACAAGCGTCTACTTTAACAAATCATGGTATTTAGTAGGAATGGTAAAGGGAGGGGGTATTCAGCACTATTAACAGTCTATAATCGGCACTCTGGAACTGGAATATGAACGCTATAAAACTACGATGTTGGGAATATAGTTAAAGCTATTAATTAATGAAAATGTCTGGTTTTGAAGTGAATCTATAAACTGAAGACTATTGTGACTATTATATAAGAGGTGGTGGTCTGCTCTGGATTCGCTGGACTTTTGGCTGGTCACCAGCGGTTGTTAACAGCATCTTTTTGTCGTTCTATCTCTTCATGATCTTCTAAAATGTGTTAAAATTTGGAACAGATATTTTAGACTCGAAGATCTGGAGGTTTTCTGCCTCGATTAAGGCTCTGCATTAGCTTTTATACTGGTTAGTTGCTAGAGGTGATTTTTAGAATGTTAATTTACTTCTGATAGGTCTCCACATTGGCAACCCTTGTTATTATTCAGATGAGGATGACATCAAGATAGAAGAGTGCCCTCAAACGAGGAGATCAGTAACCATGATTTCTTCAGCTTTCCTCTTCTAATATCTGAACTAGTTGCTATTGAAACGTAGCTTTAACTTTAGATTTTAAGGTTTATTTAAGTAGCTTTAACTATGTTGTTTCATATAAATTGTCAAAATTTGTAATTCTATCTCTTTCTTGTCTCTTTACAGACTGCATTGCTTTGCTTCCACCATACATGAAGAAGGACAACAAGGGAAGGGGTAGATTGGGGCCCTACTGAGAATTTAGAGATGGAAGCTAGTGCAGAGCAAAATTACAATAAACATTAAAAGACATTAATTTAGAATATATTGTTATGCAAAGCATTTAATCTAGGAATAAATCTAGAGGATTTATTCTGTGATTTACTAAATTTATTTAGTAAATGACATATATATTTCATAATGACAATGGCAAGTTTTGTTCAAATTATGCTAGCTATTTCCCTTCTTTTTCTCCCTGTATAAAAATAAAAAAAAATCTTCAAAAGCATATGACAGAGCATATCACATGAGCAGTAAAGCCTTTCTGTATCTCTCTCTATCTCTAAATGCTACTAAATGGTGGAAGATCTGGGAGAGCAATTTTACATTAAAAGCCATCAAGCGCTCATTGTAAACACAAAAAATTATAAGCAATACTTTCTTTTCTTATTTATATGGGAAAAAACCTACAATACAATTTAACTCGTTTTCTGGAACACTTCAAAATGAGGCTCACTTCCGGTTTAGTTACTTCTTGTCATTCTAGTAGGTCACTTTCTGTCTCTTAAAAATAGAGGTTTTTTTATGCCCATATATGGGCATATGACAGACATCCTGCATTTCTATGTCAAAGGTCATTTCCTGTCCTGGCAGTAAACCCACTTTGGTACCAGTAAATCCAATATGGCTGACTTCCTGTTCTGTTTCTTAATGGGTTTAGGCTTACACCTCCGGTCTATACATCACTTCCGGTGGTTTTGGGCCAATATACAGTAGGTCAAAGGTCACTTCCAGTTTGTCCACTTCTGGTCCTACGCTGTGGCCACTTCTTATATAAAATGGAAGATACATCATTACATAATAAAAAACCCTATACATTAAATTAACAGGAGCAGGAAGTAAGCCATCTTGGGTATACTGCTCATCGTTGTGAAGAATTCCAGAAGTATGACCATTTAGAATTATAGGAACCGGAAGTGACATCATCACACCATAAAAACCTCTATCTTTTAGAAACAAACAGGAAGTTGGCCATCTTGGATTTACTGTACGAGGAAGTGACCTACTGTGCATGACCGTGACTTTTGAGTGGAATTGATGTCATAAACCAAAAATGTAAGCCTAAAAGCCTCTATACCTTTAAGAAAAAGGAACAGGAATTCAGCTATCTTAGATTTAGAGACACCGGAAGTGGTCTACTGTGCAGAACAGGAAGTGATCTTTGACCTAGAAATGCAGGATATATCATTTGATATATGTCCATATATGGGCATAAAAACTTGTATTTTTAAGAGACAGGAAGTGGCCAAATCCGGAGGTGAGCCTCGTTTTGAAGTGTTCCAGAAAAGATGTTTACCCCTATTGAAATTGATTAAAGTGTACCAAAGCTCAACTTAGTCAAGCTAGTTTTATTCTACCAAAAAAATGTATATTTATTTCATCAAATTTTCATATTTTAATTTAAAAAGGTGTTAAAATTTGTTTAGGCAATGTTAATTATCTATTACATCATTTTAAACACAAATCAAAGCAAATACCAAATGTTTCATTGATTTGTCTTTTAGATTATGTAATCAGACATTTCTAACATTACGGTATATAAAACTTAGGTTTTAACACCTTTTTTAAATAAAATTTGATGAATTAACTATACATTTTTTTTTGACAAAATAAAACTAAGTTAAATTAGAATTTACTGTAAATTTATCACAAGACTGATTTTTATTCCTACCGGATAAGCTGTCTTGATTGCCTTTTCATTAAGGCAAGAAAATATTTGTAATTCCCCTAGAGTTGTATACATGCTATCTTGGGCCATAGAAAAGGCGATATCAAACATTATTTCAGCCTAAAAAAAAAGGAGAAAAAAAAGACAATGAAATACGCTAATAGTTCTTAAATTAATCTAGAATCTTTCAAAAGATAGGTTAGTAATCAGACGCAAATCATGCAAAAGTTCATTTTTCACGTTATATAAGACTGTTATATTTTAAAGAAATGCACGCCAGAAAATAATTAACATAACTAGTAATACTTTAATTCATATATACACACAAATGTTCAAATCGATCATTACTTANTAGGAAGTAAAGGTAAGTATTAATGTTGCTAAAGAACAATGGATAAATGTGCCAACTGGATTCGTGTTGAAAACATATGCTGTGAAAGTAACATAGGTTCACGTCCCAGCTGAGTCGGTTTGGAACGGTTTTTCCCCCGGCTTCTCCACCTTGCCTAGGGTTTTTTAACCAAGTACGCCGGCTCAAACATGAACCTGGTCTCTTTAGTTCCTCTTTAATAATCTGTCGTATATTTAGTTATAATTAATTAAAATGAATTTACTGTTTATCACAGGAATTTTTTTTTTTTAAAATAATAGAAAAGAACAGTTTCTTTTCAAGTCCCTTTTATATAAGTTCACTTATTTTAAATAAGAAACAGAAGTTAACAAAAGTTCCACATAAAATACGAATAAAAAAGCATGCTCTTGCAAACAATTAAATTCAGCAACCGTTGGTGGATCTAAACTTACTGGGGCCCAAAGCTAAGTTTTTTAAGGGATTTCCAGAAATATTAAACATAAAAAAGTAATAATCATCAGCATGTTTCAGTGTATGCAGCGAAAAAAATGTAATTTGCAGCATGCAAATTCTGACGATGTTATCAACTTGGCGGCAGATGTCGGTTGCTTTTAAAATAATATTTTATATTACTAATTTGTTTTAAGTCATCATTAGATTACTTTATTATAAATTTTTTTAATATTGTGTGGCTTCTCCTCAGCTTTAAGGTGAGCGACACCAGAATTGTTGGATCTGGCAACAATGCCTGTGGAGCACCCATAGTTTGGGCGCCCATAGCTTATGCCTCATTAGTTTAATGACAGATCCGCCCCTGTAAACCACATTACGTTAAATCAAAGTCTTTCTGTATGGTAATAAAAATGATAATTTGAAGAATCCTGAGATCTACTGAATTTTATGACCCTTCATAACCATAAATTCCAAATTTTCTATGATTTTTCAATAACTCGTAATATTAAGTTTAAAACAACATAATTGGTTTACCTTTTATAAATTTTAATTTAACGAAGTATATTTATTTTATTCTGGTAAAAATGAAAAAAAAAAAACATGCACATACCACAGATTAAAGATGTGAATATTTTTCTAGTAACATATTTTACATTTAAACTATTAAATACATTGCATTATAATTAAGTAATATCTAAATATTTTTTTAATAAATCAAATTTTTTTACAGAGTTAAAAAATTACCTACTTTTACTACCAAGACTCTACTGTTTTTATCAGTAGGATCAGCGAAAATTACTATTTCAGGCTTTTTGATATTTCCAATAACTGATAATGCTGGACCATCTTCAGAGATATAAATTGGTGGTGAGTTTATATTGTTGGAGGGAGGAGATTTGGGGTATAATAATTCTTGCGGAAATGAAGCAGGCCATGCATTGTTAATAAATTGTGCGACTGCCAAGAAAAATGGCACAGATACATTCATGTGAAGTTTTTCAACCACAATATCCACTGGAAAAGAAATAAACAGTTAATATGAAGGTATATAAAATTTGCTTATAATTATTTATTTGCTCAATAATATATTTTGTATATCTAAAGTGAAACCTTGTTAAAAAGAGCTCAGATATGACAAAAGTCTAGGTCTAACAAATACCTTTTCAGATCCCAGGTAGTTGGAGCCAGGTGTAGGCGTGTCTCTCTCTCTCTGTGTGTGTTGGTATTTGTGTGTGTTATGTGTCAGTATATGCATGTGTGGGTATGTATATGTATTTATATACTGTATGTGTATGTATGTGCATTTATGCATGCATGTAAATAGTTCACTGTATTTTGTATAGAGGTACTATAAGGAATACAGTGAACTTTCATCAATATGAACTGGATAAAGACATATATTTGGATATTTTGTACTAAAATATGTGTCCCAATCAAACATATTATAATTTAATGTTATTCTCTTTTCGTAAAAACGTACTGATAAATTTTATATTAAAAAATATATATTTTCAGTCATATAATAATTAATTTAATATTGTTTGATAAAAAAAAGTTAATTCTACCTACGAATAAAAGTTAAACATGTTTATAACTCTCCATTCATTAACAGTTTTATTCATATTATAATAATAATACAGCTTATTTTTTATTTTATTTTCTTTGTACACTAATTTATCCCAACTGTTCTAATTTAAACTAAATACAAAAGACTGTAATAAGATCACAATTTGTCAATAAAATCATTGCCAATAAGTAATTATCATTAAAATTTAAAGCTTAACAATCTTTATTATGGTATTTTAATATTTTATTTATTTGCATAAAGGTAGAGTAATGTAATATATTATTTCATTTTTTTATATATTCATGCATCAAAATTAATTACATAAGTAAGAACCAACTTACCAACTGCATCTTTATCTTTGTTTCGTTTGTAACTAAAATCAATAATAGGTGGTTGTGTCACATTGATAAGAATATTATCATTTTTGCCAGAAGTACAGCAGGAAACCAATATTCTAAATATTAATACATTCCATTTACTTGATATAACAATGAAATTTGTTATTTAATATACATTATATATTAACTATACTGTACTATGTATGATATTTATGTATACAGTATATACTATATACTGTATGTACTGTATATACACTAGCATTTAACATCGGCAAAAAAAATTAATACCGGTAACTGAAATTATTATTCATTATTGAATTGGTAATTACAGATTATTTACCAAACTTAATTAAAAATAAACAGCATAAAAGAAATATTATACTTTACACATTAAAAAAAAAAAAATCTTCAAGATAAATATTTTCCAGCATGTTTTTTAAAAATTAAATAAACAGTATGATACTAGGTTAGCTACTTGTAAAACGTAATTAATATTAACCTATCATAATCATCAGTTCATCATTTAGCTTTACAAAGTCAAGATAAATTTAGGCTTTTTTTTCCCCTTTTTTAAGATTTTAAATTCTTGTAAATTTGTTTTTATTTTCATAAAAATTAATAAAATCATGTTTTTTTTTTTTTTTAACAAAAAAAAAAAAAGACATTTAAAAACACAGTTTGTACATTTAAGTTTGGTACTGGCCTACCCAGGTATATTTCAAGTACTCGGTAATGGGAACCGGTGGCCGAGTAGGCTAGTTACCTTTTTTTTGTCTAATTAAAATTCTTTCATATGTTTTTAAATTATTAAACTATAAGCCTAACATTGGAAAAAGTGAAGAAATTCTATTCATGCACCCCAGTCCATATATTAATATATTTTTCATATTTATATAAAAATGGCATGTTTGCTAAAATATATACCAAATATAGGCCATATATCTTTAAAAGAAAATGCTTAAGATATATTTTAAAAAAATCTCATTTTAGAATTATTATGCTATAGTCCTTACGTTGGAAAAAGTAAAGAAATTCTATTCATGCACCCCGTCCATATATTAATATATTTTTCATATTTATATAAAAATGTCATGTTTGCTAAAATATATACCAAATATAGGCCATATATCTTGAAAAGGAAATGCTTAAGATATATTTAAAAAAATCTCATTTCAGAATTATTATGCTATAGGCTAGTCCTAACGTTGGAAAAAGTAAAGAAATTCTATTCATGCACCACAGTCCATATATTAATATATTTTTCGCATTTATATAAAAAGGACATGTTTGCCAAAATATATACAAATATTGGCCATATAACTTGAAAAGGAAATGCTTAAGATCTATTTTTAAAAATCTCATTTCAGAATTATTATACTATAGGACTAATATTGGAAAAAGTGAAGAAATTATATTCCTGCACCCCAGTCCATATATTAATATATTTTTCACATTTATATAAAAAGGACATTTTTACCAAAATATATACCAAATATTGGCCATTTGTTTTAAAAGGAAAGGCTTAAGATCTATTTTAAAAAAATCTCATTTCAGCATTATTACGCTATAGTCCTAACGTTGGAAAAAGTAAAGAAATTCTAGTCATGCACTCCAGTACAAATATTAATATAATTGTGATTGTATATTTAATTGTATTTGCAATGTATATTTTAATTTGGTTTCATTTAAATATAATTAATGATTCCTTAATTATTTTTTTTTAAAGAAAATAATATATTCAGTACACTTCGGTAATGTACCAATATCGATAACTAAAAAAAATGGCATTACCGATTATCGAATCGGTAATATCGGTAAAAAATCAACTAATATACACACATACAATATACAATACATATGCTGAATACTGTATATATTGCAACCAAAATGGTATAGTAGATACATATAGTTGCTTAACTAATTGACACTTTGATTGCTTGTGTTAGATGACAAAATTTTAATTTTGTATTTATGTTAGCTTTCAAACTGTTTGTAGTTGTTCATCTTCATAAGTTACACAAANAACTATTTTCAAAAGGAAATAGAAGTTTACATAGAGATAAAAAAATGATAAAATAACATACTGTATACAATATTAATATAAGAAATTACATTTTAATTATTTAATTCCTAAATTTCTCTAATGGAGAACCACAGTGAAAACATCCTACTCATGGAAAGATAGATCTATTCTTGGAACATCCCTTTTGAGACTACATATCCGAGTGATCTGTGAAGCTAAGATAATACTTGATTCTAAGTATCTGTAAAGACTCCTTTATAGGTAATGAAAATCAATTTTTATTTTAACTTTTTTGATTTGTCAGGAGTTGGGCAGCAAAAGTGATATCCAGCGAGTAAGCCTATCCTTCTTTAGAAGAGCTTGTTTATAATAGGATGCTTAATTAGAGAAATTAATGGATAATGCAAAATAATTTTGATAATTACATAGAAAATAAAATATTTTGTGGTGTTCTGATGATGCAACCTAATGCATAAAAGTGTGAACATTTCCATAGATAATAAATGAAAATTTTTTAGATTTATAATGTATACATATAATAAAGTTTTGTCATCTAACACAAGCAATCAAAGAGTTATTTTCAATTACAGAACTCCTTTTATTACAGAAACCAGAATACTGTTAATCTTTTTAAACATTGATCTTAATGAAAGAAATTATTTTCAGTTCTAGACATGCAGGTATGAGTATAAGACCACATTCAAGGTAAAAGTTTTAATAAAAGGATTAACAAAGTTGAAATTATGCTTTATGAATAAAATTTAATCAAAATTAATTCAGATTAATAAGATTAAAAAAGTGATTCATGATTGTTTAGATACTGTATAGTATATACATATAAAAGTCAAAGACATTCAAAGAATTAACGTAACCATAAAGAAAAATAATATTTTGGAATGTATCAGATTTTTATACTTTCTAATAGCCAGATCAGTATCCGGTCGGGTATCCTCTAAGCCTAATGTTTGCAGGGTGCATTTGACTTGGCAAGATGTGTCACTTTTCTTCTCTGAAGTTAAAATAACCTTTCCCATATCAAACCTTGCTAGACCCTCAGGTGCAGTATGGAATGGAGACAGTGACTAAAGAAAAAAAAAATTTATATGTATAAATAAATAATAATATGGAATGAAATAAGTTATTACAATTATATGACTGTTGCCTATTGTGCTAAATTACTTGACTCTTCATTATAGTTTGATGGATACTACAGGTATATATTATGTGATCATTATGTATATTGTTTGCCATGTATTCATATAAATATGTTCAACATTTACTTACCAGTCTTCTCACTATTCTACTCTTCTAAACCAATTTTAAAATATGTTTGTTTCAATCAACTTATAACTTCCAATTGCCTATTGGAAATTGTGTAGCAGTAGCCTACTGTACTTTTAAAAAGTAACTTCACAAGTGAGATTGATTAGTGTGGCAATAAAATAAACTTGTTACACCTAGCGAATCAAATAATCAGAAATCACTCACTCCTCCCAACCCTACGTTATAATTACAAACTCATTTGTAAAATGGCTAGTAGAGTGCACATTGGCAAAAATAAAAATCGCAAATAACTTCCTGAATTTATTGATAGGAGTGAGAGGGTTGTAAATAATTCATCAATTATTTCCTGTCTTAATGAAGATTTACGAAAGTTTATGTTTAACAAAATTTAACGGGATTTGTTTATTAACTCCAATAGAATGTCAATTAAAGTGAATATAACCTTCGAGCGGTCATGTACAAAATTTTAACATGAGCAGTCGTGTGTCATAATTTTTACAACTCATAGAATCCTTTGTATAAAAGTTTCCAAATATGTGTAATAATGAAATGATTACACATATATTATGTTCTAATTATTGTCAGGAATTTAATTATATAAATAAAAAAAATTATAACAAACATATTTTTTTTTTTGTGATTATATTTGTAAAAGTTGCAATCATTATAAGCTTGTATATACTGTACAGTACTATAGGCTATGTTCAAATAATACATTGTTATATATTTCAAAATCTATAACAGATAGAAAAAACTTAAATAGTATTTTTTGTTCTATTTATTGTCAATAATTTTATGGTATAAAGACACCAAAATTCAAACAAACAGATTTGTTTT
>PXIH01S0010638.1:7542-19274 GCA_003024985.2 Euperipatoides rowelli | reverse complement strand
AGAGTCCTGTGGACCCTAATAAAATACATGTTTGCCACCATACTTAGTTGTCTGTGTTGCTCATCTCATACGTCTCACCACTGCACTATCATCATATTAGGCCACTCAGTCACGCTGCAAACCCCAAGACCAACCTTATCACAAAGCAAGCCTGTCCAGCATGTATTAGTGCAATCATTCATAAGGGGTGGACAGCTAAGTTGAGCTAAAGCCTGACCCGTCAATAAGTAAACAATTATAACATAATCTATTAAGTAGATAATTCCAGACCCAGTTTAGACATAGTGTAATATTGATTACTTAATAATCGGATGAAACAGGTAAATAAGTAAATGTAATGTTATGACAAATAATTCTACAATTATTCTTATGAAGGATATTGAAGATGTAAAATTGATTATGATTACATTCTATAAAGCAAATCAAAAATATGAAATATAACTCAGCAAACAAATAATAACTTGTAGAATTGCGAATTGTCTCTTGATGTAACTGAATATGGAATAACATCAAGCTGGAACTTTGGCATCTGTGATACTAGCTGGTGCATAAATTAAATAGGTGGAGATGTCTTGATTGAATGGTGACATTCCTGTAGATTTAAAACCAGCAGTGATATTTGCAGGTGTTACAGCTTGTGGAAGTGCTACTCTTACTAGACCAGGAATATCGTAAATGGTCATTCGTAGACCAGGATGGCACTTTATCCAAGCATCTGACACGTTGTACATAGCTTTCTTGAAAGTACCATAAACAGACTTATCCATGGGCTGTAAGTGATGTGAACAATGGGGGGAGGGGGGGGGGGATTCAGCAAAACAATTCCATTACCACAACAGAAATTGATAAGTGTGAGTTGTGGTTATCTAGAAGCAACAACACTTTATGCTGCTTTGAATGTCATACGTGTTTGGCAAAGTGTTTTATGAAAAGGATGAACTTCAAACCAGACCCATTTGCTGCCCTGTAACTACCCACTGCACCATCACGAACAAAGTAAAAATAAATATTGGAGGCACATGATTCTCTGTTGCACTCCAGCCAAGCAGATTGATAGCAATGTTCCTAATTTAGCCTTTCCTGCTTCTGGCCTATTGTTGCAATTACTTTACATAGAGCCTGAACAGTAGTCACCCCAGTTTCATCCACATTGTAAATGTTTTGGGGTTAAATTATTTGTACCTCCAACACTGTTGCAAGATTACAAAAAAAAAAAACAGCTGACATAAGGTCAATTAAAGTTCATTGCATGTGCCAAGCTGGTTGCTTCAGAGATATTATTTTTATTATTATTATTATTAGTTGTAGTATCATCTATTTATTCAACAAGAAAAAGGGAATACAATGCAAGCAGAGAGGAAAAGGAACCTCTATCCCACACAGTGGGTTTGAGAGTTCTTACAAAAAGATGGCTACAAACAAATGAGCAAAAGAAAAACATCAAACGAAATGGGGAAAAGCAATTAGTTAAACATATTATTGATGAATGAGAAAATAGGTGAATTTTTCACTCTATTTGTACTGGAGAAAGGAATCCTAAGAAGATTGGCATTTCTAGATGATCTACCAGATAGATCTCCCTGAGAAGGTGGAAGGTATTCAGGAAATTTATTCATGAAGTCCATTGCAAATCTAAGATGCAAAGAGTCTTTTCTTACTGACAATAAATCCAGATAAAGAAATTTTAAAGCATGGGCTCTGTCACTGTATTTATTACCCATAATAATTTTAAGGCATCTACTCTGTACTCTCTCCAACTCTACACATTGATTCTTCGTTATTGAATGATGCCAAACATGAAAAGCATACTCCAATAAAGGCCTTATACATACTAAATAAACCAACCTCATGAATTGAACACTCATACCAATGTTTTCATTCTATAAAGAAGAAACATTTTTTTTTGTTAGCATTTGAAATCGTATAACTAACATGGCTATTCCATTTTAAATCGTCCTATACAACTAGACCAAGAAGTTTAAACTTTGAAGATTGTTTCAGTGTGTGGTCATTCAGATCAATGGAGATAATTATTTTTTGATTTTTTAATTTTAAAGTCAAAAACAATAAATGAACATTTCTCAAAGTTCATTGGCAAGTAAATATTGGAAGATTCAGATACAATTTGATCAAAATAGCATTTGAGGATACATGGAGACTTGTAGATTGATAGTGCAGGGTAGTGTGAGGTCATAACAAACTTCTAAGCTCTATCGATGTTTTTGGCCATTTCACTTACAACTATGGCGAAAATAAATTATACCAAAACACTCCTCTGCGGTATTCCATTAGTGCAAGAGAAACTCAGGCAATTTGTCGATCCCTTACTTTTTAGGAATTGTTCTCTTCTGTAGAGAAATGATGTTATCCATTTACAAACAATACTAGGAGGATTTAATTTAAGAAAATTGTGAAAGAAGATCTGATGATTAATGTTATCAGATGTCTTGGCATAGTCCATTATTAACGTGCAGACACTATTATTTAGATTTTGAGTATTCCGACAAATTCTATCAACAAATATTAAAAGATATTGATCAATTGAACAATTTTTTTATCCCTCCAAATTGAAGTGTGTCAAAATAATTACCGATATCAAGTGTAACTTTATGTACAAATCTCTCACATAATTTATCAAGAGGGAATGAAATAGAGATGGGCCTAATATCGCTGGGAGAGGTTCGCGATGTATTCTTTGGTAAAGGAACTAGGAAGGAGTGTTTCCACATTTGATGACATGACCCTAGTTTAAGAGAATAGTTAATTAAATGGGCAACTGGCTCTGTCAAAAGAATTGCATATTCCCTATAAATTTCAGATGGTATGTCACCTGGGGATTCTGGTCCATGTTTCTTCAAAGAGGATAGAGCTTTAAAAATCTCAAAAGGTTCAACTTGTGGAAAACAAGTAATCATCATCACCATTGATATTCATCTGATGAGGGTCGAATGAAAAATGAATGTTGGTGAGACCTTCAAAGAATGACAAAATCTCTAATTCTGTTTCTTCATTTGTTTTGTTTGGAAACAAAACGACAAGATTTGTTTAATCCCAGAAATGTTGCCAAGTTTGTGAAAGAATACTCCGAATGACTGTCATGGACATCATCAAAACCATTTGGAAACTTTTCTTGGCAATATTGCTTTGAGTTTTGATATGATTATTGATATAGCCTATGTAACTTGTTTATTATCTTTATCATAGGACATATTTCTCTCTGTAATTAATTTAATTATATGAGGACTAATCCAAGGCGGAGAGTATGCTTGAAATTTAATTGGTACAAGAGAGAAACAATCATTATATAAAGATATAAGAAAACCATGAAACAATTCAGCCTTTGACTTTGAGTGAATGTCATCTATCTCATACCATATCGACCAATCAAAATTAAATAGCGCTCTTCCCATTGCTTCATAGTTGGTCTTCTTTTTTCAAATGAAATTAAATGAGGTAAAATTTTGTTGGGAATGTTAGAGGGGTTTAATGAATAGAGATAAATGATCTGAATCGGAGATGGGCGGAAGATAATCAACTTCAATGGAATATGGACAATTGGTAAAGCATTTATCAATAATATTGAGACTTCTTGTAGATTTATTACTGGTTTGTTTGAAATGAGGAATACGAAGAATGAATGATGAATCAAATTGATAAAAATTACCAATGACAGAGATACAGGCCTATGAATTATTAGAAAAAGTCTATAAATCTCAACAATAATATATTCAATGACTTCACCGTCGCCAACATCACACGGAGAAATGTAAACACCAATGATCGTAATCCAGGGGAGGGATCCTGGTATGTAGTTGGGTTTCAACATTACAGTTAAAATATCTCTTTTTCCATTAATTGGTGACTTAAAGCTCAAAATACTTAGGCTATATTATTGTTAACATAGATTGAGGTACCTCCCCCCGTGATGCCTATCAGGTCTTTCTCTTATAAGGTGAAAGGATTTGTATCCCTGAACATTACAGCTATCAACACCACCAGCAGTAAACCATGTTTCAGATAGGACAACAATACCAGGTGAATGAAAAGAAATAGTGGGCTCGAAATCCCAAAATTTATTGTTACTAGATCTCACATTAATGAAGAAAATCGAGGGATAATTATAATGTGAATTCATTTGATTGCATACTATGATATTGTTTTTCTGAAAACCTCTGTCAATAATATTAAAAGGCACTTTAGGAAGACAATGATTATAGATGATAGGAATGGGTAAAGATAAGTTAAGGTACTTATAATGATTATGAGGGTCAGATGCGGATAATGATTGCTAAAATGAAGATTTTCTAACCTCTGATGCACATTATTAATACTCAAGGTATCAACAAGGTTGATTTCTAATAAACTTAAATCAGGACAACTGAAGGTCTCTGATTTATCTAATGATTTGTTAAAAACATAATTAGCCTATCATTCTTAACACCAGGAACGTAAGACTCACCATTTTGAGGATTATACTGTTTAATATGATGAGCAGGATATTTTGGATTGAATAGGTTTTGAATTGATCATAGTTGGTTTATTTTTATTTTTATTATAATTTTTATTTTTAGTATCAAAATAGCCAATAGTAATACTATTTCTCCGAAATCTAACGAGGATAAAATATTTGTAAAGTAATTATTAATTTTAACATAAAATGAATAATATTTGTTCATTTTAGTTTTAAGTTTTTTTATAAGAGTAAATTTTGGTAATGTTCCTTTCCTCTTTAAAAAATTGGAGAGATCATTTGTGCAATAAAACATGGTAATCCACTAATGAAAAGTTCATCAAAAATACATTCATTAACTCTTTTATAATTATTAATTTCTTGAATATTCCGATCTGCTCTAGATGATAGTGTTTCTCCATTATTAGAGTAAACATAAGGGATACTAGTATTATTAGGAGATTGATTTTGCTAAATTTCTTCTGGTTAAATAATGATGAATTAGGGGAGGCAGTACACTCATTATTTACTCCACTCAAAGATACAGAGATAGGGTTGATTAATGGTATCATAGGTTTATATTTGATTAATGGACGCGACTTCTGCTCCTTAAACACATTAAGAACAAAGGACAAAGTTTCTTGATCAGATAATAGATTATCATTTTGATCAACTGAATCAAATTCTCACAACTGTGGGGTTGTGAGAATTTGATTCAGAGTAAACAGTGTTTTTTTTTAGGCTAAGTATAGTTAATAAAAGTAATTTAATTAATCATTAATGATGGCACTATTAGCATCAATAATTTACTGCTCAGCAAAATTTTTGTTGCATTGACATCGACATTTGTTCTTAACTAATTTGGGTGTGCTGATTTCAAATCTGAAGTTAGTTTTTTTCTGTAAGCTCTAGTTTTTTTGCAAATCAACAATTTTTAGCTCGAAGCTATATAAAACTCCATTTTTGCAAGCACAGTTTTCATGTATTCAAAAAATAACTAGGTGCATTACACTGTGAGTATATAAATGTAATGCAGGTATTGACCAAATATAATATTTGTTCAAATGGGTTCTATTCAGGCAGAATTTGCACTTGTAGGCTTTACGTTTGTGTACTTGCTCAGGGCATTCTCTTTTGATGCTCCAGCAGCAGTCTGCCATCATATTCCTGTTCCATTGCCCTTGATGGAACCTCTCTCCCTGCTTGTCACTGACGGTCCCAAGGTTTTCTGGGAATTTATTGAGGTGGCTGAACAGAAAATGTACCTTTATGCTCATGTTGCACCCAAGATCGTGGAAAGCCTACAACATTCTTTCGACCAGAACCTCATAGTTGTTCGCCTTTTTGTTACCAAGAAAGTTTTTTATAACGTCCCCAAAAGACAGCCACGCTGTCTTCTCTTTGCTATTCATCTTCCTTACAAATGCATCGTCACATATAGCCTAAGGAGTCTAATTTGAGGTCCGTTGAACACACCTGCTTTGATTTTCTCGAACGACAAAGCAGGAAAAGCAAAAACTAGATGTTGAAAATATCACCATCAGAATCCAATGCTCTGGTAAACTGCTTCATCAATACTAGTTTGATGTGGAGCGGGAGGGAAATGATCCTGTCTCGGCTGATGAGTGGGTCATTCATAATGTTTGGCATCCCTGTTTCTAGAGTTTCACGGATGGGCACTCCTTTTGTGTCCAGTGGTTCTCACAAGTGCGGCTATCCCACGTGCACAAATAGCATGGATACTTTGTGAAGCCTTTNTGTTNACCAAGCANAAAGTTNACNATTTTGAGATCTNCACAAATNATCCAGTTGTGCTCATGATATCTGAGTAAGTTGATCATTGTCTTTATGCCATTATATTCTTATCTCAAATGCACTGAGTGACCAACTGGAACTGATCCATAAACATTCCCATTGTGTAAGAGAACACACTAGAGACTGTGTTTTGAGCTATCAATGAATAGTCTCCATTCCATTGGACTATAATGGGTTATCTCTAATGCATTGAGAAACCTGGTATATCATGACAGTAAACAAAGTCTTTGTCCTCCGTGTAGAACCCGACAAAATTATGTTCCCGACTTCGGAAATATGACACATTTGCTGAGCGGTGCAGGAAATGTTTTTATTTCTGCCTGGAGGCTAATAACTCTGCTAGTTGCTTTGAGAGGCCTAAATCACATGCTAAGTCATTTAATTCAGGTTGACAAAACTCTCCACGGCATGATGACTGCTTGCATTCACACGAGGAGTCTTCGGATTGGACAACTATTTCTTCATGCACCTCATCACAAATCTTGATGTCATCCTCACCATGTTCATTTTCTTCATCTTCAAAGAGGCAAAACCATTAAAAACTGAACCGGGAGTTCCTCAGAGTGCGTGACAGGTCGTATTGCTGAGGGAATACTAAGATATGAGATTGCATGCCATTTTTTTTTGCCAACACCTTTAGTGTTTATGAGGCAAAAATAGCAGTCACTTGTGTGGTTTTTGGGTTCTCGCCAAACCATGGGAACCCCAAACGGCATGCCCTTCCCTTTTTATTTTGTCCAGTCACGAAACATTTCCTCACAATTGTGACACCCAGTTCTTGTCTTGGTTGCCAAGAGGAACTTCAAAATAGGTGTGGTAGGCACGTTTCACAAATGATGTTATATGTGGAGAAGTCATGATCTAACCTGAAAATAGAAAATTGATTATTTTATTAGTCTAATATAATTTTTTCAAGAAATACAGAAAAAAAAAGTAATAGTTGAGAATCAAATAACACATGTAGGATCATTACAAATTAATAACATACAAACAAAATTTCCCTGAAAACCACATATAAAGTTTCGAATTGCTTGAAAACTATAGCATGTAGAGCAAAACCGATTACAGATTTGAAATCACCGTTGCGAATATACTTAGAAACAGTTAAAAAATATCATGCAACAGAAAATGTGAAAAAAAAAATTGTTGTCCAGAGTTACCACATGAACAAAATCTTTCAGAGAAATAATCTTGAGAAATATCAGTTTGGGAGAATGAATTATTTTTGACTTGCCTTTCATCATAGTAGGGTACGTAAGGAATAAGAGCTTCATGTTTTATCGCAATTTGAGTTTGAATCAATACATCCATTAGATATCTCAATAGTGAATCCATATTGATAGCAATGTAAGTTGAAAACACTTGTACTCTAGGAATCGGAGTAAAAATATGTTATGTCCTCATTTACAGTTATCTTGTTACCTGATTTTGCAGCCATTTTATTACCAAGCGAAGGAAAAAAAAACATTATGGTCTCACAAAACATATCAAACTGACTATCAAGGGTTGATGAAGAATCAACATCAGACAAATCATCATCAATTTACTGCTCTGTTAACCGATGTTGTGCTGATTCCTGGCAATCAAAGCTTCCATGTCGATGATAGAGCTATTCAAGGCTACGACGGGTAAAGAATCCTCGCTACTGTCAAGATAATCCATAGAGAGACAATTCCTATTGGTTTAATAAAAGTTAAGGATTCACTTAACATGATAAATACATTTCTCACCCTTCAAGCTTCTTATTTTCTTCTGATTTGCTATAAATGTATTTAAGCAAATTCCACATGAGTTCTTAATGTCCGCCATCTTGTGACGTATATATGCATTGAAAATGGTAACCATAAGCCAATCAACACCAGCAAGTTCCATTTCAGACCACGTTGGGTATCTTTTGTTTATACTGGTAGGCACTAGGCACACTCAAAATTAGTTTGCAGACATCTTTAGGTGTCAGTCCATAGTATAGATCAGTGACAGCTTTCAGGTATGTTTCCAAAATGATTCATTGATCGTCACTGAATACATGGGTATGAGGTTTATATCCTGGTTTTGGAGCAGCAGCAGTTTATCCAGTCTCCTTCAACTTCTGATGTTCTTGCAATAAATAATGTGATGAGGATACATGACATATGTTATAGTCCTTGGCAACAGACCTATCTGATCTGTGTTCATCTAAAACAAGGTTCACAGCCATCTCCATGAGTGTCTAAGAAATCCCACACTGTCTTATGCTTTATTCTCAAGGCGTTCTGCAAAAAATAAATTTAAAAAAAAATAGTAATCATTACAAATCTGGCCTGATAACTTATAAATAAATTCAAATTCTACATGTGTTCTTTCAGGAACTAAAACTAAATAGGCCTCTTGAATTTTTAACCTGTGCTAGAATCTGCCTTTATTTATTTATTTATATCAAAATTGAAGCTTTATCATATACAGTGAATTAATACAAGAATATAAGACTACCGGTATATCCCTTCCATTTATTGGGACTCCACAAATAATACACTACAAAAAAATAAAAATCAACAAGAAAAGATAAAAAAAATAAACCAACAATAAAAAATATAAATAAATATAAACATACATTAATAAAATTTACAAATGCAAATAGACAAACTCTAAGTATATTCCTTAGAATTCTGTTTCATTCCACTCCATCCTCAAATAATTATGTAATCTCTTTTTAAAAATTTTAAAATTCAAATGAATGAAAATCTTTGGGAATGTTGTTTCAAAATGCTAAATTGCTAAAGGCTGATTTGAAATAAAGTGAACTCTTACAAAAACATGTTCTTATTTGATATTTATGTTTTCTAAAGTTAACTATTGCTTAATGCAAAATACTTATTAATGTTCCTCTTTATTAACACTTCTTTGTATATGAAGTCTATCATTCCATATAAATTTTAAACTGTGTTTTAACAAGTTTACTTTTTGTTAGTCTTTGTTCATATTTTAGTCCTTTTAGGCTTATTACTCTTTTTGTAAAAGATCTAAAAGTTTTATCCAATTTTTTTTTATCTGATCTAACATAAAAATACACAAATGAACCACAATAAGGTTGAACAATAACATAAATGAGAATGGAAAAAAAAATAATGTACAGCATCAAGTAAAACATAATCTAATCAAGTATAACAGAGTTAATAAATTGTATATTAGTTTTAAGATAAATGTCCAAGAGCTTTTTAAAAGAAGTCGGAGAGAACACAGAAATTACATCATTAGGAAGAGTGTTCCAGAGCTCAACTTTTCTATGGAAAATGGTGGCTACCCTTATTTTAATATATCTCTAAGTAATAGATAATTTGCAATGATGGTTTCTGGAATTAACTCTTCCTGATAGTACAAAAAACTCCAGTGTTATCACAAACAATAATTAATTTAAGCAAGAATATTAGGTCGCTTCTGATAAATTGTTGCATCGGAGCAATTAAACCCAGACACCTAAATGTAATAGGATAGGGAACATTATGCAATCCATAAATAAACTTAGATGTCGGAAGCACTTCTCAAATTTCACATTCTCTTGAAGAAAGCAGTAGGAAATTGCTGGGTAACAATAGAGCATTAAAGGCAAAATATAATGGTTGAAAATGGCAATAAATGCTTTACAGTTCATAAATTTAAGGTGATTCCTTATAATTGTAAATTTAATCTTTATTTTCCTGATGATGAAAGCTGCATGCTCAGAGAAGGAAATCTATCAAGGATAATACCCAGATCCCTATGTGTTTTAACTTTTCTAATGGGGGAATAATCTAAATAATAAGAATTCTACTCATTATGATGGCCGATGACATCATTTCAGTTTTATGTGGATTTAATTCAAGCCGGTTTAAGGCACACCAATTAGAAAATGAATTTATATCATTTTGCAGCTGCTGACAATCATACAAACTGGAGATATGATTGTATAATTTGATATCAGCAAACTGCAATACATTAACAAAGCCAAAGACTGTATTGTTGATTCTCTGTGATATACAGCCAACAACTTTATAAGAAAAACACACGTGGATCGCTTAAACAAATTACATTTATCACAATTTCAGCAGGTACTCATAACAAAAAAGCTGACACTACTTTAACCAATATGGCCACCAACTCGCAACCCAAGCTAGACCAGCATACAATGTAATACAAGCTATGAATTAGTAGCCATAGGGGTACAGTAATCATTTTAACACAATCACCCTCAGTAATATTAATTAGATAAATTAATTTGATGATTAATAGTAAACAAATAATGTATTTATGATAGTGTTATATACTTTACAAATAAAATACTCGGAAGCAGATTAGATAACAGGAACTTTTAATAGGAACAACAGACTTTAGAACAGGTAATANTTATGACCTAAAATACGGTCATCTTAACTGTAGNATCAGTTAGAATAGAATGACAAAGTTATTAATATTAACTTGATTAAATAGGAAAGTTGAACATGAGTTTGTTCTAAATAATAGATAGTTATATATCATTCATTTTTGTGGTTTAACAAATATACAATACCCACCCCCTAATGTCTAAGGTGGTTGCCGGGGTCTGGTAGACTGCCTGGTAGGGTTTCTATCGTGGTTGTGCATTCTATTGGTGTATGGTCTTGTGAGGGGGGTGCTCCTACAGTTGTGTAGGTAGGTAAGTGGGTTGAAGATGATTAGCATTACGCTTGGCTTCCCATCCTCCTCTTATAGTGGAAATGTCTGGGGATGGAATAACTTTAATTTGTCCTTCCACCCTCGCATTCCGTCATTCTTGCCGAAGGCACTGGCTAAAATATGTTGGCCTACTTGGTATTTGCTTTTAAAAGCTAACTGGGGAATGATTGGCAAAATGTTCACTTTTTGGTAAAAAAATTTATAAAAATTTCCCTTATTGCAAACTTCTTTAATAGGAAGTCTGGACAGCGCGTCGACGATTGCATACTGCTTTGATGGCAAGTTTATATCCTTTCATGCAGCTTGAGAATTATCAAATATGCTTATTTCTAATCCAATCGATAAAACAAATATACCAATCCAGCACGATCCATAGAAAGAACATTGCCTCACTTAGCAATAACCAAAAATGATAAAGTTTCATGATATTACTCACTTTTATAACTTGACAATACCATTTTATAAAAAGAATCAAGGAACAATGGACGTCCATGTGATTATATAGGTCCAAAACTAAACTAGTATAATCCAATCACCTAATGATAATCTGATAACACAATCTTCCTAAATCCAAGCATGGGGCAAAATGAACGACATTTTATCAGTTAGGTGATCAATATTATTTTGATAAATATACAATTATTAGCATAATTATTCGGGATTATTACGGAGCTCAGAAAAGATTAACCATTTCATTCAGTGCCACCTACATATAATTAATAAAGGCTCAGTTCAGTTCAGTTACACCCACCACAGGCATTCGCCGAGATAAGCGATGGGTGTAAGGAGGGTTTAATCT
>PXIH01S0010631.1:2636-13110 GCA_003024985.2 Euperipatoides rowelli | reverse complement strand
CGATGTGAATTTTTTATTCTCAGAGATTTAAATTATTAACAGGTTTTTATTGCTAGCCATTATTGTTAAACATTTTTTTGCTTTCCAGAAGCTATTTTTAAAACGAACTACAAAAGCCGACCAAAGAGTTTTTGCAATCATCTAATTGGTTAACCAAAAGTCCAACCAAACATATCGGATGTGACGTTTTATAGCTAACCACATCAAACCAATTGAACCAACCAGTTTCTGGTTCATGTCGCGAAAACTCGCCTTATATTGCAGTTTCATGTACTCATTTTTCAAATATATGAAAACACTCGTCAGAATATAATTAATATTTTCCATTGTGTGTTTTTGTTGTTTGTAATTCATTTTGCTATTGTGGTTATCATGCCAAACTGCATAAGCTCATGCTTAAACTTTTATTTTGAAATAAATTAATGAAATTGAACATTTGTTGGAATAACTGAAATACTTGTAATATTTTCTTTTTTTTTTCTATAGCAGCACTAGTAGTGAGCATTTCTCTGAAACACTGCGTCCTATCAGCATGGAGGATTTATTACAGGCCGTTAGTAAAGTGAAAGAATCTAAGGTGGCTGCAGGAACAGCAATTCCCAGTAGGATTGAACTGGATTAAACACACTATACATGCACAAAAACTTTGTTTTATAATTGTGTTGTTTTAGAGTACCTCCTGAAAAATTCTACCACAAAGCTTTCAGATCAACAAACAACAAATATTGCAATTATCAAAAGAAAAAAAAATTACTTGGAAGTTGGCAATTCTCATCCGGTTTAGCATTTCTATTTTTATATAGGAATGTACTGTAAATGGTTGAAATCTTTGGAGAGTTCATTATCACTTAGAGCTCATTTAGTAGATTTATACATAAATCATTTTCAAGCCAATAAAATAAAAATGTAGGAAATTTACATTTTGCCATTAATTGTTCTTTAATTTTGAAAAATGCAGTAGATATACAGTGGATATGTTCCACCTGATTATACCGCAATTAAGAATACATTTACTGAGAAATTTTGTGAAATGGGCCTATAGTACTTTCGATCAACGAACATTTTGGCCCATATTTTCACCATCACTAGTTGTATGTTGTAAATTTATTGTATAATAATTACATTATGTCAAAGAAATTGTGGTGAGCTGTTCTTCCAATGAAAATTACACTTAATCTGCACGAACTAGTCAAATTATTTAAGGTTTGGGTTAATTCCAATTTATTCAATTCATAAAAACTTTATATAGTAGCTCATGTTCTTTATTGTATAAAGAATTTTAAGCTATCATGTCAGAATAAATGCACTGCCATTTCACATCTGCAGTGTATGTGATTAAAAAAAATAAGATTTAAAATCTTAAAGATCAATGAAATGGATTTTTTTATTTAATTTCAAAAAACATTACCCAAAAAAATAATTCCAAAGAGGCCCAACATTTCCCAAAAAACGAGTCATGTTGATCATTTGTTGTCCACATTAAATACTTGCGAAACAAGCCACTTGTGACTCCAAATAAGCTTTTTTTTTTTAAAAAAAAAATAATTAAAAAATGTCTATTTCTGAATAGTTGGACAGCAAACTTTGGAGTTGTTATACCCTAAATTTTCAAAAATTCATCACCAGAGCCGAGAAGGTCGTAGAGCCCAAAATAGAATCGGTTGGATTTGTTTGAGCCTGGCTTTCAATTAAATCAAACACTAAGATGAGTGGTTGAGGAGGAGTAGCCAACCTTACCAATATACAAACTTTTCAACTCCTTTATTATATACTGTAGTTGACATATTAGATCTGGCAGGCTGGTTCTAAACCAACTTCAAGAACCAACCTGATGAAAACTTATAGTATATACCGGAAGGTTGGTCTCCAGAGTCATTGGGTTGTAAATAATTGACAATTTGTCTCTTTAAAATTGAAATATTAGAATACTTTTCATTAATGAAAAATTCCCCTACAATTTCTCAAAACCTCAGCTATGGTACAAAAAAAAATAGGTTATAAAATTTTTAAAGAGTTTAAATTCATGAGGTAGTATTGTAATATGTTGTAGAAGTCATTTCATTAAATGGAAATTAAGAGATTTTTTTTTAAGATTTTCTCAAGATTCCTGGGATGATTTTTTTTTTTTTTTAAATTAGTGTATTTATTGTGGTGCTACTGTGTATGGCCCTTTTTTTCTACATTGCAAGTTTTATATATATTTTTTTTAAATTTCAGATAAATTTTCAACATAATCTGTAGATGTGAATGGTAAATATGACTATTCTAATTCATATATTACACTATCAATAAAACAAATGAGAAAAAGAGGAAAATATACATTGAAATTGTGAATTTAATACAAAGATAAATAGAAAAAAAGCTGCAAATAACGTTATTTTTTAATAAATATTATAATTTTGATGTTAGCTTAAAGAAATCCTTGTTTGTAATGTCATTATTTAAACATTGTTTTGAAATATTTTTTTTGCTCAAAATTTTTTTTACAGTTCATGATTTATTTATTTTTAAATTTGAGTAAATTCTTGGCCTGCTTGGAAGTAGTATTAATTATAATTATGCAGAAAAACTTTGGTGTAATTGGATCTTATTTTTAAGCATCTTTAAAGCAAGATATTTTTATAGCTTAGCAAAATTAGATCAGTATGTTCTATCTATTGTTTAGAATAACGATACAGTAAATACAAGAAATAGACTATAATGATCAATAATATTTGATATTTTTTTTTTTTTCATTTTACTTGCTTTAGTATTTTAAACTTTCATAGATGACATTGAAATTACTGTAGTTGTTAAATGGAGTAAAACTGCTTTTCTTCAAATAACTAGATAGGCCAATGTAATACAGTTATAAAAAATAAATTCATTATCAACAAGGTTCTCTTGAAGCATTTTTTTTTTTATTTAGTTAGGACTTCATAATCAAATATTAGTTTTACTTTTCATTGAAACTAATTTTAAAAATTAAAGCGTTTTGTTAGTTTTTATTTTTTACATTAATAAAAATAAAGCAAAAATAAAATCCAGCCATGTTTAGAACTCGACACACTAGGATTTATGAGTTAAGTTACTGTATGTTCAGTTTTGTTATGTCTCATTACATATGAAGTTTATAAAAGAATTCCAAATTTATTTATTTTTTCATAGAAATTGTAGTTCAGGTAATTCATGATTAATGCATTTTCAGAGTAATACAAAATTTGTATTACTACCTTTTTTTTTTTTTTTTTTTCAAAATATGCATTCAATTGTATTATTGGCATGATATTTAGGCTACATAAAAAAAAATACAAATCACGCATTTCCGTTGGATTTTAATGGAAAGTTAATCTAAAATGTGTTTTTTTTTTTTTTTTACAATTTATTTATCTTTTAGAATCCCGATTTAGTGTGCACACCTGAACAAGAAGAATGTGCTATCAACTGGTAAATCAATTTTTAAAAATCACTATTGTGAAATTTAAAACAATAAACCTCCTAGAGAGAATTAATTGCTGAAGAAGGTCTTGTACTTTGTAGAGGTCACACTCTTGAGCCATATCTGTTCTTATTAAAAGTGTACAAACCAGGTTTTGCCATTTCTTTTTACATTGATTTACATATTTGGGTTGGTTAGATTGTAAACATTTGATCGTTTTGTACGAGAGTGAAAAAGGGTGGCCTTTGAAATATCGTGTGAGCAGTAACATTAAATTTTGAGAGCAAATGAAAAGCCTAAATCCAATTGAATTTAAACCTCTTCCAACTCAAAAGCTCAAACATCACATCACCTTCTAAAAAAAATATTTTATTTTGTTTATAATTAAAATGAAAAATGTCTATAATTAGCTCCCCCCCACCCCCCGATTGACTACCATTGCATTTAACAAATTGGTCTAAGATTTAATGTGTTGCTTCTCCCCCACCTCAACTTTCATCAGTTAGTTGTGTTTTTGCTGTCTGGGTCAAAGGGTATATAAATAAATAAATAAGATAACTCAATAATTTACTAGTATTTAAAAAAAATTTCAATTAGTTTTTTTTTTTTCATAACTTCCAGTATTTTCTATGTAAAATTGTTTGATTTATGTTCCAATAATACAATCTACTGTATATAAAGCAAGTGCTGTATATATTTAAGAAAATAAATTGAATCCAAATAAAGTTTCTCAGATATAGTGATTATAAAAGTAATGAGAGAAGGATTGTTTTTAATATACTTTATTCACTAAACTCATTTATACCAAGCTGTGACTAAATTGTATTGCACTTTTTTATTTTTTGACAATACTAGGCATGTATTTTTGGAAACAAGCATATCATTAAACATCACCAGGCTGTTAATGATATAGTTATAAACATCCGGAGAACAATTTGGCATATATTTTCTGGACTATATAATGTATTTCCAATTTGGCTAGGCTTACTTTTTCAGAAATAGATTAAATAAAAATAAATTGTTTAAAACTTGAAGTCCAGCATTTGGCATCACTATTTTACATAATCTGTAAATCCAATGCCACGTACAGTATAATATAATTTACCAGAGGCGTACCAAGGAGGGGGGGGGGGGGGGGCCTCCCCGGCTACCACTACAGGTGGATTGCCAAATTTTTTTTTTTTTTTTTTTTTTTTAAGGGGAGGTGAGGATGCAGGGTTGCGTTATTGTAGTGTTTAATTTTGATTTTAATGAAATTAAACATTACAAAATATGATAGTCAACCAAACGTCCAGATAACTTAAAAAAAGAAAAAAAAAAAGGTTATCAAAATAAGACAGCCTGTCAACAAAATGTCCAAAAGCTTTGATATGTCAAGGGGGTGGCAAAAGTCAGTTTAGCCACGTAAATGCCTCTGCCATTTACATGTCAAATATTAAATGGCCTAACACTGTGGGGCTAGTTGTCACTAAAGCCCTCTGACTCGGTGCTCCAGGACTAAGCTAGTTGCTGGTTTGAATCCGGGGAAATCCAACTCAGATTAGACTGTACAAGAAGACTTTTTTAAAAAAACAAAAACAAACATGGCCTATTTTGTTGTTAGAACTGCCATTTTGCAAATCCTAACCTTAATTTATTAGATATCAAGTTAACATATTTGATCTAGGATCATAATACTTTTTATCTTTTGGACACTGTGCAGCAATTTGACATGATATCGATGGTTTAATCTCTCAAAATCTTTATTAAAAAATAAATTCCAACTTAGATTTATTCCAATAGTATTACCACCCTTAATCACTAGCGGGACATTTAATTTATTAGAACACAATTTACATAAGTAGGTACAGTATATTTTTTAATTAAGGAAAAAAAATGAAAGCCAAGCAAAAACAAAGTGCATTAGTTGTGAATAACATTCTATTTATAGAGAAAAATACAATATCTCAAATTAGGATTTTTAAATTGTATTTTAAATTTTTTTATTTATAATGTATATTAACAAAAATCCTGTTATATTTACAATATTTATTTTTGTCTTTGTTTTATATTAGTTTATGGATTATTTAACTATTTTGAAGAATTCTATGAACATGTAAAGAGAAAATATTTTGTTTTTTGTTAAGCTAATTAATACCCAAGTTTAATTTTCAAAATAATGTACCTAATACAATGCCATTTATTTCTGAAGAATAAATGTACTTTATTTATTATATAAGATTGATTCCCTATTACTGAACATATCAAAGCTACTAATATTCTTGCTACAAGATTTCAGTGGCTACAATGTACAGTACGAGCATATACTGTACAGTAGATACACAGTAATAAATGTTTATATTTGAAGAATTCCTCAACCATATTCAATTCCTCACATGGTTAAGAGTGCTTAAAAATAAAACTTAACTTTCATTAGTGTTTGCAGACAAAACTTATCTGCACGGATTACTCTAGAAAAGTTGGGTTGAAGGAATTAGGGTTCAGTATTGGAGTGAAGGTTAGGACTTTAAACAAAAAAAAAATAAGACTGCTGATCCATTAATCTAAATGTTCCGACATTGCCATACATAATTTTGGAATAATCCGTGCAGAAAAGTTTGCAACCAAGCTGCTAACTACCCAACCTGTTATCTTTGCCTATAATTATAATCGGAATTATTAATCTTATATAGCAAATAAAGTATGAAAATGAAGATTATTACTATTTACTGTACATGATTCAGTGCCTAAAATGATGTTTTCTGCTAAAAATAAAATGTTTGATTCTAAATGATGTGGATCAAAATATTACTTTGTTAAATATTTCCTTTAAATAAATACTGAAGGGTCTACAAGACACTGTTGCAACAATTATTCTATATATTTTTGGTTTACATTTTTTTTTTATGTTGAGAAAAATCCAACATTTTAAATTGTGGTCTGTCCATGCCCTAATTTTTTTTTTTCCATTTTATAAAAGTTTATATTATAAAAGTAGGATGCGTTTAAAAGTACGGTAATTTTAATTTTATGAGATATTAGTGGTAGTTTCAGATGTTCTCGCTCGCGAGGATAAGTTAACTTGTTCAAATTCATCGTCATCAGATTTATACTAATGCTAGGAATGAAGGAAAATCATCTAAACTTTTTAAAATTGAATTTTGAAATTGTTTGAAAATGTTAGGTTGGTTACCTCTTATAAGAAATCTACTGTATATATATATATATATATAGAGTATATATCAAATCTTTATGGTACGTGGCACAAAAACAAATCTGATTGAAATTTTATTTTTTAAAATGGGAGCTTAATGTTCTGCATGAGTTTATGGTCCATTATATTTATACTGCTAAATTTTGTTTATAGTAATTGATACGACACAAACTGTTTGAATATTTGAATTACATATATCTGATAAATTGGAAGCTCTGTTATCTGACATTTAAAATATGTCCCACTAAATCTAAGCAGTTTACCAAACAGAATCCTTGCGTCTACCCGGAATGTTAAAAGAATTTCTCTGCGACACCTTTATCGGCTGGATAAAATTTTAAGGCAAAAGTACAACAATGACTTCATTTATAACAAAATACGTTCTACAGTATGTACATTTAATCTTAAAATTAATATTTTATATGTGACATTAGAAAAAGTATAATACACTTACAATTATCAATTTTTAGTGTTTAAGCTTTTATAAGCAAAAAAAAAAAAATCTATTTGTAAGGTCCAGTGGTCTAGACTGTTGGCTTCCGGAGTTAGTACAAATAAGGGGTCTTGGGTTCAATCCTGTTCAGCCCCGGTGTTGGAAAATAGCAGATTTTCTTTCACATCAGTTCATGATTGGGATTTTTTTTCTGTATTTTCTATCTAGATGCAGACTTGATTTGAGCAAAAATGGATTCATCTAGATCTTTCAAACAAACGTCGATTAAGCATCAGAGTTAGAATATTGTATTAAAATACTCTAACATTTATATATTGTAAATAAAGGTTGTTTCACCCTTCGGGAGGGGGGGGGGACATTTTAAAAAAAAATAATAAAACTATTTCTTCTCTTAATTTTAAATATTGTAGGTTGAATAGCATCTGTAATGAAATTGTTAAGGAGTATTGAAATCTACTGCATTGAATTATTTGGAAATATTTTTTGGAAAGGTGCAATCCTTAAATTATCAATCTTTTTTTCTTTTCATAAGTATTTTTTAACACTATATTTGACTTTTTATAAATAAATCTATGGTTGGGTAAGACATATTTAAATTATATATTCATAATATTGAGATAATATACTGTAAATTCAATAAAATATTTTAGTTCCTATGAACTACAGTATATCAAGATTGTGACAATAAAGGGCAAGGTGTGTTACAGATCGGGTGATTATCTAGTGCACATATAATTAGTGAAGTCCCTATCATTTACCACAATTTTTATAGGCAACTTTTAAGCAGTAAAGTTATTTTGTCCCGGTAAAATAGGGTTCCCAGTCTTAAATATAAAAAAAATAATTTTTTTTTAACAATAACAATATATGAAGTTATAGAAATACAAATTGTAGAATCAAAATACAATATTACAAGAAATTATTGAAGTTAAAATTCTAGTTTAAAATATAAAAATAATGTAGTAGAAATTAAGGTAGATAAGGGGCAGTGGCACAGAGGGTTGATCTGCGCTGCTTCGTATTCTTGGTGAAAGCCAAGCTAGTGACCAGGGTTCGCGGCTTGCACTGTCCAGCCTCGTTTCGGAATTCTTTTTCTTTCAGGAAGAGAAACGAGGTGCCTTTCAACCAGTCAGTTCAACTGTTATGAAAGTAATGAATGTTACGGATCATGTAGGAAAGGTCGCAACTCAACTATCAGGCAAATACTTGTTAGAATGTGTTACCTGTATATAGTGTAAATAGTTACACTTCCGAGACGATTCGCCTTAGCCGTCAGGCAGGTATGGCGAGTAATAAGCCCCCCAAAAAAGTTAATATACAGTAAGAGTAAGCTTTGACTTCTGAATAAAAACATTCAGATTCAAAGAGTACACACAATGCTCCAAAATGAATGCAACTGGGCAAGTTAATATTTACATGTGCCAATAATGCAATTTTTAATTTTTTATGGTTCAACAAGAACAAGTTAAACCAGGATAAGAAAATTTAGTTTACAAACTAAACATAGTATATATATGGACTAAATCAGCAAATATCTGGAATATTAGAATAAATTGTTGATTAACATCCAAAGGTTACACTAGGTGAAAATCTGATCGTTTTTATACAAAATGTAAAAATGGTTCATTTGCATGTTGATATTCTTGTTTGTTGTGATACACAATTACATAAATTATAAAATGAAAAATTTGTGAGAACTGAAATATCTTGGAATTGCCAAAAAAGAGAGATGATGAAAGTTGTATACTTAGTCAAGAAGCAAAAATAAATGTTAACATGTTGCAAGGATCAAGCTAAAGATAAGTCAAACACCAATGGACTGTGATTATTTAAAAGTAAAAGATCTGGATGATAATGAATCATTCAAAACACAGCAACCAATTGGAACATTGCTACATTTAGCAACAGGCAGCGCTAGAAATTATAATTTGGTGGTAGCCCATCGGACTACCACTCTTAATGTACCAGTAGCCCGGATATTTTTGTAGTAGCCCAAATTTTCTGTAGAAAAACAATCCAAATAAACAACATTTTTGCTTGTTTTTTTTTTTTTTTTGATACATGCAAAGTTATACCCTAATTTAAGTCTACACTGGTATAATTATAGGATTCCATCAGTCACTGGTATTACATGTTTGAATTAAAATAATTGTTTAGTTTAATTGGCAAACTGAAACTACAATACTTCTATACAAATTAACTTATCGTAAAGAACTTACTAAAGATGTAATATCATCCATAATAATATAACTGTTGTATATGCCGGAGTATTGTAGTTATACTGACTCGTGCTGCCACAGCGGTGAAAGTTGAACTGTTTTATTTTTGTAATTGACGCATGTGCTTTTAGTTGTGGCGTCTGCACGCTAACAAGTATTCTCCGCTATTTACTAGCTTATCTAATTAAAAAGTGTTTGTCATAAATAAGTTTGTGATTTAATGAGTACACAACAAGTGGCTATGTAGGATGGGATGCTAGTCCAGAAATAAGGTAACATTGCAAAAATGCAGCAGTGAATATTATAGTGCACAAGTAATGTGCAATCTAAATGGCTACTGGTGAAAAAGTTCCTGTTGGAAGAATTACATCATTTGAAAAATTAGACTCAGAGACTTGTGAATCATATTTGGAAAGATTTGAGTGTTTTCTGGACGTGCAAGAAATTGAGGATAGACTTAAAGTAAAAATTTTTCTTACATGCATAGGGTAACAAGTTTATTCCCAACTACGTACACTCGCAGTGCCCCAAAAGCCTGCTGAATTGACTTTTGCGCAATGTTGCCAAATGCTGAAATCCTTTTTGAGCCCGGTGCCATTGGAATGTACAGACAGAAATTGCCTTACCCACCAACATGAAGGCGAGTCATTTGTTGAATTTTTATCTGCGCTTAAGGATCTATATATTAATTGCAATTTTGGTGGCGAGGCTCAACTTAATGAAGAGCTGCCTGACCAGATAACAACAGAAATTTGTAATGAATATACTCTAAATTATTTTTTTTGCATACAGCGGGTTGAATTTAGATGTTATAACAAAATGTTTGGCTGATGAACAGGCTTTGCAAATATTAGTGATGAAAAAAAATATGCTAGTAAAGGCAATTATAAGCCAAATGGGAAACCAATGTCTGCTAATACAGGTAATCAACTACCACCTAGTAGCCAAAAAGTTGTTTACTACAGATGTGGAAAAAAACAATCAAAGCTCCAAAATGCCATTTTATCAAAGCTAATTCCTCAATTTGTGGAACAGTCGACACATCAGCAGAGTGTGTGGAAAATGTCGGGATGGATTGCTAACTACAGTAGCATGCGGTGGGTTTGGGAGGTAGGCATGCAGTCATCTGGGAAAGGGGGGAAACCCTCAGTAGGGTCAAGGAGCAGAGCTTCGAGGTAAGGTTAGAAGGG
>PXIH01S0010626.1:2872-14655 GCA_003024985.2 Euperipatoides rowelli | reverse complement strand
ATATATAGGCTATATATAAATAAAAAAAAAAACACACACCACAAAAAAAATATTAAAAAAAAAAAAGTATTAGGCTATCCTAGATCAGAATTAGGAAACCCTATTCATTTTATTGTCATGTGCAGTTGTTGAAAATGATACTAGTCGGGTCAATTAATAATCTATAGTCGTGCAAAGAGACGAAAGCCTAGAAATAGAGCTCAATAAGTAGCATTTAGTCACATGATCAAAATGGATAGCAGCTTTATTTATTTTTATTTACAATCCTAATCTTACCGTAACCCTGAACCCTAACTCTTCTACGTATTAAACCCATTATACTCCAACCCTATGAGAATCAAGAGGTGAAATAAACCTTTTTTGATCTATTTAAACAATTTCGATAAAATTTCGCACCCGTTCCGTAGTGACGGAAATACATGCGTAGATGTTAAAAACGCGATAAATGTCACATATTGGGCCCTGTTTATAGACACTTCCCATTCCTGTGGCAACGTTCTAGTAGCTACAATGGCTTCCAAGTCAAAAATCGCTACTAGAATTTGTACTTTTATTTTATCTCGTAGTCCGTTTATTTATGCACTTTTATTTATTTTAATACTTGGAGAAAAAGGAAAGGTTAAAAGGTGAGGGATTAAAATTCATTATAATAAATTTTATATATTTTGTATTTCTGATCTGCGATGCTAAACATAGGCCTAATGTGATCATTAGCCAATCTCAGTTTGTTTTTATTTAAAAAAAAAAAAGCTTTAATGTTAGCTAGACCTTCATCTTAAGCTTATTTTAAAGGTATATTGTAGATAACACAAACAGTCATGTTAGTAGCAGACAAGCAGGACAGAATTGCTATGGGGTGATTGTAAAGTTGCAACCCCCCACCCCTACCCAAAAAAAAAAATATTATTATTATTGTCATGTATTAACTAAAACATATATACTGTACATATAAATTACTCTAGCCCTTTCGGATATGGGTTTTAATTATAACTACTATATACGGTACCCACTGACTTTTTTACTTCAATTGTAATTGGAGAAACATAATTCAGAGAAAATCATATTACTTTAATCCTATGAATCAATAATTAATATTTGTTCACTTACAAATATTAATATAAATTTTACATAAAAATAAAATAAAATATTCCAAAAATAAACAAACAAATGTTGATTTTCACTTGGAAATAAATTATCATAGTTTCAGATGAAATTTTAAACCTCAAGATTATTAGATTGATTGTTTACACACTTAATAAAATTCAACGTGTTAAGAAGTATTAACAATGATTAAGCAATAGAAAGCCATTTATCTATATTAGCCTAGCTCTTACATTATTCCAAATCGAATTATAATAATTAGGTATGTTTATATTTTAAGATTGTAGCCTACATTGGATTTCAATCAATAAAATATGTTTTTGAGGTGTAATTTTTTATAAAACATCTACAGTAGGACTATTATAACTGATCAGAAAATCTGAATTTCGACAATGTTTTTTAATAATAAAAAACTGAATAACATCTTCATTGGGTTTAAAAAATAACAGTTTCTATTAGAAGTTAAAAAAATTAGCCTACACAAATGCAGGATATTAGAATCCCTTAAGTTAACACCAAAAATTCCAAATATCACAGCTCGTAAAAATTGAAACTTGTAACCACTTTCGAAAAACAAGTGAAATTGGTTTTCAATATTATCTCAATGTACAGTTCTCATATTTTCATCACCAAAATTTTTGATCTAACCTGAAGAGCCTTATTTAGCATTTTGTAGAAAATTGGTCAGTTAAGGTCTTAAGGATTTCAATATAGGCTATGTTTCATATAAAGGGCATAATTATTGATATATTCAGTATATTTTAATGATCTTAAAATATGATAATTACTAAATACTGGGTCTACAGAGTTCAAATCTTCCATCACTACTGAAATTCTTTTTTAATTTATTTAAGTGGGAAAACAAGAATGAAGGGGGAGGTTTATCCCATGATAAATAAGAACTCTATAGCCCATAAAATCAATGTGTAACATAAGTATGATGTAGAAGTTATATTGTATTGAAGAAATTTGTAAGCTACTGTACATGAATATTCTTTGAATTTAGACCATCTAAAGTTTTAGGATAAAATAGTTTAGATAATGCAATTGAAGCTTTTTCCAGCCCATATAAAATTGCTATACATTGAGTAAATTGAAGATATTTTTTTATAAACAGAGGGGGGGGGGGGGGGGGGGGGGGCATAAAAATAAAAAATGGGAGCAATGTAAACATTAATTTTTAATGGAATAGATTACTGTGTCTATTTAAATTTGATAAAAGAACATGTCTCTTTAGTTTTAGATTATATAATGTCTTGAATTTTATTTTTTACACTTTATTCCATGAAAAGGAATATTCAGAAATACTTTTGGAAGGATTTACAAAAATCAGTAAATACAGTAATTGTAAAATTCGTTAGGCATATGTTTTAAATTTTGGCCCAGCTAATGAACATAAATTTTCAATTAACTCAAAAGTGGTTTCCATTAAGTCCGAACCAGGACAACCTTCCCATCTATTGATGGGAACGGGTGTCCTGGTCCGAACAGAAAGATAGCAACATCATCCATATAAGCAAATACTCTAAGATTAACATTTTAATTGTTTTTTTTTCATTGTTAGTGATCCTCCTATATCATATACTTTGATTTATACACATATTGGAATCCTAATTATCACTGGAATCGTTATGATGTTACATCTTTGTCAGACAGAAGCCTGTATCTTTCATGCAAGTCACCTGACTTGGTTTGCATATAAAGTTTATAATACAGAAAGTTTTGGATATTTACAATGGCTGAGGGTAAGTTAATTTGTGTACTAAAGTGCCAATGAAAATATCTATCAATTGTTTTTATCATTATGTCTTTTTACAATCTATATAGGCTATACACTGTATACATAATAAGCACTTCCCATTTTTCACAAATTATAAACACTTGAAAATTTAATCCTGTGAAATATAAACATGAACAATTAAATATCAGATTAGAGAGAAACAGTAGCGAAACTAACGGGCCTCATGTTCTGCCATGCTGGGGAGGGGGGGGGGGAGCACACCTAAACAATAGTCTAAGTAATAAGGTTGCTGATGGCCCCTTGTATATTTATTTTTGCAGGGGCCCATGCGTTCTTAGTTACGCACTGGACAGAAAAAATATTTTCCCTCTGCCAGGATCTAAACCTGGCACTTTGGTCTAATCGGACTAATGCTCAACTACTGAGCTATGAATGTACTTCCATTTAGTCTGTCAAAATCTAACATTTAAACATGTAGAGCTAGTCAAGTGATTATTGCCTCATAGCTCTACAAGTTTAAATATTAGATTTTGTCACAAATTCATTTCTTAAATATTTGTGGATCTAAATTATTTTCCTTTACCCTTGTGCCAAATTGGATCAGCTCTGACAATAGGTTCAAAAATTATTAGGAGGAGGATGGGGACATACATACATAGAAGTGATATTATTATAAGGCCTAGTATCCAAAAAAGTAAAATTTTATTAGTCAAAATATGTCCCTTAAATCCTGTGATTAACTGGTCAGTGCTAACTGTGCAGTACACGATTAAAAAAATTTAACATATTGGCAGGTCGAGCGCGACTGAAGCCTTGAAGGTTTTGGGATGGTCTCGGCTGGATAAAAAAAGGCAGCTTCATTTTGGCCAACTAATTTGGAAAAGTGTTAATGGACTGGCTCCCACAATATTATGTAATGAGATTAAATCTTTGACTATTAATCATGATTACAACAGAAGACAGAAAAGGGCTGGAAATTTGGCCGTAAAGCATAGGAAAACTAAAATTGTAAGTACATCCTTTAGACATATGGCTCCAAAAATTTGGAATGACATTCCGCAAGACATTAGAAATGTAACTAGTATTAAACAATTTAGGAAAAGCTACAGCAAACACTTGTGCCAAACATGATAATTTATGAGAGATTTTTTCTCTAGAGTAACTTTACGGTAACATTATTTCACTAAGGTGTTATTATTGTCAACCATACAATTTGTCTTGTTCAACGGTCAAAAAGATCACCACCTATTTTATTTTATTGTAAATAGTTATATTTAATAGTTTTATTTCTATCATTGTTTTATTTTTTATTAATTTATTCACCTAAACGCGAGATCTGGAGGAGCATCTCTGATGAAGATCTCTAGTAACCTAACTTAACTTAACCTTCAGGGCACCATATAGATTTGCACTCCTGAAATTTGGAAATTGGCTTATTTTGCTTATTTATTTTGTTATTGAGTAAGAGTAAATAAACCTAATTCTTAATTTAAATGTAGGCTATATTTATTATAATAATTTAATTTAACCAATGCCAAAATAAATGGTACCAAGGTAAATCTTGGACTAATTTTTGTATCCTATTAAAACCAAGAATAAAATTGTTTGACAATTTATTAATGTAAGATAAACAAAATTTGAATTTGATATCAGTTTATCTTGAAAAATTCAATAAAAATGGAATTTTAAAGTTAAGCTAATTTTATAATTAATTGCCTATTAAAAATTAATATATTTTTTTCTAGTTGCTTTCGGAATGTGAAAACAAACCAGTATTAAACATACAGTAAGTTGGTCACAAACTGGGCCAAAAGCCAGAGATACAAGCATAAAAGCTAATATCCAGATGGGTCTACTGTAACTACCAACACATTAATATAACTATATTTAAAGTATAATTATTAACATAGATGTTATACAAACAGAACACTCAACTATTTGTAATAATTTAGTAGTTAGTAGGCATCGGATGATGCTAAAATTAAAAAAAAAAGTTACTGTTCGCATCAAGATACATTTTTTTGATGCAAAATGAATTGTAAATTGTGATATCAAAAATAATTATATAGTACCCTAATTTAGTTCAAGTTGTGGATAATTGGTTAGGTAATAGTCGAATACCTGAATGAGTATATTTAACCTAATTACAAAAATGCAGAAATAGGAGGATACTATAGGCTGCAGTAGTCCCTTAGTAAAACATCAGATATATAATCATTTCCAGAATCTATGTCCTATTTAATTATTTTGTGTTAATTTAAACATTAAAAAAAAGATTTAATAGAACTAGAATTTATATAAACTTGCCTCATTGTATTATTAACTGAGGATGATGAGCCTGAACAAAGATGAAAAAAATTGACGTCTCATGACATATTTTGATAATTTTTTTATGGTTATTGGTACAGTTATGAATATGAGTGTATTTAACGATCTTTCATTTTTTTTTTTGGCTGGTCTGTACATTTTATTATATTTTCATGAATCTCATGCATAGTTTATAAGAAAAATACAAATCATGCCATAAAAGAAACAGACGTTAACGACTAAAACCTACAATGATTATGAAGCACCTAGTCAGTAGTCATGCACCCCTCCCCCCTGCTATGCTTATTCTTAGGAACAATATATTTGCTATATTAAAATATATTACACTGAGGATTGATAATTAAAAATACATGACAGATAATTACCTTTTAATGTCTTAATATTATTTTGTTTTTATTACAGCTTAGGATAGCAAGTCGCTGCATAGGCATCATTGGTGTTTATATGCTGTATGGTGCTCTTTCTCAGAAGAATCCCAACAAATCTTTGATCAAAATGGCATATAGTTTCTTTGGTATTTATCTCACTGCTAGTGGTTACATTATGAACAATAGCCTTGATGACCGTTGGGCTTTTTTCACACGCATTTTCCATAATTATTATGCTTTATATGTTGTAATTGGAGTGCTGTTTATATGTTCATTGATGTTTTTCAGTTGTAAATACTGCCATATTGCTGCAAGAATTGCTGCTATTGTTATATTAACTCATACAATACTTGTAGACTTTGATTTTAAGTACTGGACAAAAGACAGACATCAAGAATATTGGATAACAGCTCGCCTCTTCACTGATAATATTTATATTTTATGCGCACTTATTTTGATTTCTCTAAATTTTTCTAAGTACTTAGCCTAAGTTTTTTTTTGGAAATTTTGTATTTAAATACAACAATAAACTTGCTCATTTTGATTGCAAAAATTTAAAAATCGGTTACTTAAAAACCTGAAAATAAATTTACATTTAAAATATGATACCATAAATTTTTTTTTAATATATAAATAGCTAGGCTATTATGCATTTTGTGAGCCACTATTTTTATCAAGGTTGGTTAATATATATCTGCAGTTGGCTGTGATATCTTGTTTGCCAGTAGGCTATACCAATGTAATGATCACTTTTCTACTTTCTGCATCTGATTTTAGATTTTATTTCTGTCAGTCAGTTAAACAGGTATTCCATTTGTTATAATTTTTTTATTTTGAATATTCTATTGTTTGAATATTAAATATGATCAATTCCCAAATGTTCATAAGTTCTAATTTACTAAAAATTCTAAAATAAACCATGGCAAACAATAACAAAAAAAATTTTTTTTTACTAAGCTAAGAGTTTAGGCTAAAGCTTTTTAAAAAATGTTATATAGGCTAATAAGAACCAATGTCTTTTTTTTTTTTTTTTATAATTTGTTCCTTTTCTAAATTAATTTTTGTTAATTTAATTTTGAGAATTAAGAATACATAAAAAAGAAAAGATATAATTTAATTGAAGGAATAAGTAACAATAATATCTTATTCGAGTAAAAAGAAATTAGAATATTAACATTTTTGGTATCTATGCTCAGTACATCAAATTAGAACATAGTAATCGAACACATACACTTAGTCTACATTGTTTTTATACAACAGAGTCATCTAGCGGTTTACTTTACAATAATAATTAGCTTAATTATTCTCATTCCCCGCTTGAAATAATTTAGATAAAATTATTTCACATAATTATTTCGCTTATAGTGTTTTTACTAATTTGATTCCTCTAATTTGTAGAGATGAATCTCATGAACTCTCCATTCTCTTCTGTGAATTAAAACTTTAAATTTACAGTTTCATCTATGATATTCTTTCGTAGAAGTGTTGTTCAATGGTGATGTGCCTGGTCCTAGACTTATCTATAATTATTACCATGTGTGATGGGCTAATGGCTGCTTGTCTGTCACATCTGATTATGGTTGGTCCATGAATAATTTCAGTTATTTCAAGTAGATTTAACAGTTCTTTTGAAACCCAAGTTACGTATCTTAGGCATGCTGCAGTGCTAATGCAACATATGCTCCATCCATGGTGCTGAGTTCAATTGTAGATTGTTTTGCACTTCCCCATAATATAGGTACACCCGCCAACATAATTATGTACCGTATTCAGCTCTACTCTTGCGGTCCATTTGACAACTGTCCCAATCAGCATCAGAATATGCTAGAAGTTGTCCATCTGTTGGCTAATACAGTATATGATTTTATAATCCTTAGTGTTCATTACTTATCAAATATTAATTTTGCGGCTTTCCAGTGTTTTCAATTAAATTTTGAACAGTACTGAAAATTTTCCAACTGAATATGCAATGTCAGGCTTTGTCCTTTGGGTTAGATAAAGTATTCCTCCGATGAGTTCTCAAAAAGGTAGTTTTTTCCCCCACTTTATAGCACACAATGTTCAAATTATAGTGCTGAAATTGTCTCTTTAAATGAATTTGTATTTATATTTAATTTGTTAGGTGGCATTGTCAGCTTTCTGTTTTTACAAACATCGCTGATTGTTTATTATTTTCAGATCTTGAATCATTAGCAATGAGACGTCTTTTTATTGTAGCCCATGTGAATTCAATCTCCGATATATTGCATAATTCAAATCTTCAGATAAGCTTACATAAAATTGTCATGGCTAAATCGCCATCTTCTATTATTTCCCAATATTAGTGAGCTGTATGATTGTTTCGTTTACTTGACTCAAATATACTACCATCTAATCCTAATCATTTAAACTTTGAGAATGTAATTTTCTTCATAGTTGCATAATACAAAATTTGGTATCCCTCTGGGCATACTGTATAATCGATATTCTGTAGTTCTTCCCAGACATCTTTCGCTGAATTTAAATGAATATGCATTTGCTGTTCATCACAGCGAGTGCAATTTCCGCTAAGCTTTTCCCTTGTCTTGAAACATATTTCTGTTTGACATCAGCTGTCATATCCTCTGTTGACTTTTTTTCACCAGTCTCCATGGTTGTCCATAGATCCTCTGTTGCCTTCATTCGCATCAATATCATTTTCATTTTATCCTATATTCAGCTTGTCAATCAAAGTTTTATTTTCACACATTTACAGTCGTCGCAAAAAAATAAATTCTCTTTTTTTTTTAAAGTTCTGCAGCTGGTTCCATAACAAATCCAATGTTACTGTATTCTTGTGATTTAAGAATACCTAAAAAAGAAAACATATAATTTAAATGAAGGGATAAGCGACAAGAAAGAATACCTTACTCATTTGAGTATATAAAGAGAAATCAGAATGTTACCTTTTTTTTGGTACATATAGTAATTAAACACATATAAAAGAGTCATCTAGTGGGTTTTTTTTTTTACATTAATAATTAGGCTATCTTAATTATTAACAATTTTTAAATATATTGTATAAAAATTACCTAAAGTCATCATTTTATTTTCCGATTTTGAAATAAATAAATCACTTTAAAAAGTATATGTATTTACATATTGGCTAGACATCACTACTATTGAATAAGTAGTGTCTGATACAGTAATAGTCTAAAGCAGTCTTGTCAAACCCTTTCACCATTTGCCACATGTGGCAAAATGGTTTCCAAGGTGTGGCGAATTGACAGAACTAGTCATTAAAAAAATAATAATCATATCTTGGCAGATAAATCAAATCAAATGGTGAAAATTTGTTGTTGCTTTTGATTTTAGCAATTATTGAAAAAAAAGGTTGACAACACTGGTCAAAGCACTAATTCTCAATATAGGTGGTGTACAAATACACATGTGCATTTGAAAGTTTAGACTATTTTCTTCTCACAATTTATTAATTTTAGTTTATTAAAATTGTTTCATACACCAATATTTTTTTTTTTTTAAATAAATTTAATAACTATTTACAATTATCAGTTTTTACATTCTTCTAAACTGGATACAACAGTGTTGCCATGTCCGTCATAATTGAATCATTTGCCATAAATCCATTTTGCTTCAGAAAATTCTGCAATTATAATAAGTAGAATTAGTTTTAATCCCCGGAGCCGTACGACGACGAAAGAAAATTCCGTCATCCCTCAGCTCCGGGGCTGCCCAGGGATCGAACACACGATCCCCTTATATGCACAGCTCCCAAATCCAGCAGCAGCCTTAACCACTGGACCACCGGAGCTGTTTTTTATTTATATTGTAAAGGAATTTTCAATTTCTAGAGTGTTCCTAAAAAAGTGCAAGGCCAAATGATTTCAGACAGACACACTAGCTTGAATATTTGAACTCTGATACCTTTAATTTATGGTTAAACAGGCTATAACCATAATTGTATTCTTAACAGTGACAAACATTATATTTGCTAATAAAAATTCATATTTGTAATTGTTTTAAATGGGGCCGATTTCAGGGTTAATATTGCCCTGTGCAAAAAAAAACTATTAGTGCCCCACACCCTATTTTAAAATAAATAACAGATATGCTTCATAAATAAATATACTAAGAAAGCATTTAGTATAAGGTGTTGTATTATGCTAAGCAGTGACATATAAATAATCTTTTGTTCTCCTATGTAATGGCAACCAATGGTTACTTTAGTCAGTGGTGTCACTAGGGTTGGTGTCACCACCCCCCCTCCACACACACATACTCATCCAGTGGCGTACCATGATGTTTTGATCCCCAGGGCACCATATTTATATTTTTGTTGCAGATATTTTGATAAGATTTTTTTTTTGCTTGACTAGATGTTTTGATGCCTTTCTGTCTGATTTGATTATCTTTTTTTTTTTTTGGCTGTTATAATTTTTAAACTTTAAATTTCACTTTAATGCTACAAATGGTTCTATTGTATGACCTATTCAGTACCACAGGGGAAAAATTAATGAAATAAATTAATGACCACATTACAGGAGCATAAGAGGTTATTTGCACCCCCCCCCCCCAAAAAAAAATTGGTGGTACCCTACTGAGGCCTACTCTATGGTAGCACCCGTGTGGGCTGCACCCCCCCCCCCACTTGGTACGCCACTGATTTTAGTCCCAATAAGATAGGAGTGATCATTACATCATTATTGAAAATAGGTATGAATTTCATTACATTAAGATAAGTATATACCAAATTTTCTGAATGTTTACAATCACAAAATGCAATAAATAAATAGTTTTAGTTTATAAATAGCTTTGCAATCAATTTGAGAAACTGAAAAGAAAAATTTTTCTTTCAATTTTAAATTGTTTTGATAAATTTTTAAATGTATTTTTTTTTAATGTTAAGATTTTAAATAATATTTATTGTTAAATGCTCATTTTGTTGTAGCATTTAATTTTTTTTTAAATTATATTACTTGTACAGCTCATATTTATTTCTATGACTCATTTATGTAAATATCAGATTTACTATTTTGAAGGTCACATATTTCTTTCATTGTTTACAGATTCAAAACATTTTTTAGTACGTTATTTAACCATCTCTATTTATTGATTCTATTTTGTATGTTCTAAAAAAAAATTAAAAGTTGTTTTTAATTTTTTTAGGGTTTTTTTTTATTTGCCCAAAAGTTTGTAAAAATTTTCTTCCCAAAGTTTTATTAAAAAGTGAACTTTATTTGTTTAATTTTGATTGCTTTCACTTCATAATGAAGTATTAAACCTTATTTTTGTTTTATATAGCTCCAACAATAATTTTCATATTGTTCAGTAAAGTGGAGCATATTTAAACCAGGAACTTCAGAGTCCTGAATCAAACAAATATACTGTATATACTGCCAGTCAAGTATTTTGCCTTTATCTGAATAAATTATTTTGAATGTTATCTCATGTTAATAATAATTTGACTTTTTTTTGCTTAATCCAATTCAATGCTTAGCTTAATAATAATAATACATTGTCTAATCAATTGTCCTTTCACATATTTCCAAAAAAAGAGTACATTTCATTCAAGAAAAAAATTCCTTCAAACGATTTATTGGTGGGATTATAAACGTAATTTTGAAGGGACTATACGAGTTGCTCAAAATGCTAGAAGAAAACTTAATTTAGGAGGCCCACAACTCAACAATATTGAAGGAATGGCTATTGCTTGTGAATATTGTGCCAATTAATTTAATCAATCAGCAAGAATTGTATCCACAGCTTTGGCCAACAAAATCTTGGGAAAGGTTAAGAGACAGTTTTACTAGTCCATTTAGGAAACACGTTGTATTTCTTTCAGGCATACCTCCGGGTGGGGGGGCTTAGCCCCCCCCCTCCTGAGCAAACCAACCGCCCCCTGGGAAAAAATAAAAATCTTATAAAATGAAACAGAAAGTCAACAAAAAACGTCAGTCAATGGACACAAAGTCAACATAACGGCCATTCTACTAACCAAAAAAAAAACATCAAATTAGACCAAGGCAACAAAACGTCCAGTCCAGTGGCGTAGCTACTGTGGAGCAGTTGGATTGAACTGCTCCAGGCGCACAAATCATGGGGGCACACAATTATTAGAAAGGGTGAACAAAAAATTGGAAAATAAATAAATTAATAGACGATATGAAAAGAATTTGTTTAGATAAATATAGTACCGTATTCTAATTTATGTTTAATATTTTTATGAAATGAATTACATTTTTATTATGCAGTAAATCAAAATTTAT
>PXIH01S0010605.1:4539-15248 GCA_003024985.2 Euperipatoides rowelli | reverse complement strand
GCTTGACTATAGTCTGTTGGTGTCCGACATATTTGTATTGTCTATTACCTATTTATTAAAGAGAATGAGAAAAAAAATCCGCATTAAATTTACTTTACTCATTTATTGGTAGCAACTTAAAAGATTGTCCATAAATTAGGGATGGTTATAAAGATAATGTTCATTCAATTTTGAACATATATTTTTTAAAGGGTATACTCTCTTTAAATAGTTTATTAAACCTCCAATTATAACAGTGGATACATAAAGATTTTAATCATCAAATTAAGGATACACGAATCTAATGCAAAAGGTGAGAACATCTTTAATAATTATGAGAAGAAAATAGATTATAATAAAACGTTAAGATACTGGAGCTTTGAATAACTAGTTCAAGTAAAAGGCTAATCGCTAACGTAAGTACAAATTATAAAAAGCAAATTATTTATTTTTAAAAACTTCCAGATCCAACAATACCATTTGAATATATAATTTTCTTTACACTATTTATCTTGGATTGGTAGTGTATCAATTGACTCATCGATGTAATAAAAGTGTAGCAATGTATGTGTATTGGTGAAGTTTGCTACTGCTCCTCAACCACTCATCCTAGTGCAATAATTCTTGATTTACTAATGATATTTTAGACCACATGTGACCTTCCCTGCCCTGGGGATAAATTTTTGAAAATTAGGGGAAAAGGAGCTTTGAGGTTTTCTGGCAAACTGTATAGCAAACTCGATATCTCCAATTACTCCAGAAACAGTATGAAATGCATTTTTAAAACCAGGTGGATTCGTTTGCTAGATTTTAATAATCTAATTAGAGGGGAGGGGAAAAGAATACGAAAATGCAAAACTTATGAGCTAGGAGTAGGTCTTATTAGAGCAGGCTGCCGTGGTAGGCTTGTGTTAACAAGTGCTGTGAGTTCACAGCTTTAATTCTCTAAACGAGGAATAATAGATGGTTGCTACTGCATATAGAAGTCTATATGGATCGAAATTAGTCAAAATAATCCTAAAAAGATTCAAAAGTTGTAGTTCAACATATTCCAATTTGCTTCTCGACTTTTTTTTTTTTTTTTTTTTTATTTTTTTTTTTTTTTTTTTTTTTTTTTTTTTTTTGGATAATTTTTTTTTTTTTAGAAAGGGAGAACAAAATCCTTATTGAAAAAAAAAAACTTATTTGTAGCCACTGGGAAGCTTCTTTCACTAGTATGTTATAAAATTAAATAATAATAATAATAATAATAATAATAGTAATAATAATACTAAATAATAATTGGCAGATTAATAAAAAAGTTCAATATTCAGTTCATTCAAACCTCTAAAACCCTAAGAGGGCTAATTTCTCATCCTAAGGACTGGGTTCCCATTGAGAGAAGATCCTGTGTTGTGTACTCCATTCCTTGTGGAGAATGTGACCAGAAATATATTGGCCAAACTAAAGGGAACCTGTGAACCTCTATTATAGAACATCAAGATTGTGTGTTGAGGAATGATGTCAACAAATCAGCTATTGCGGTCCATATCACATGACTAGGCCACAAAATAAACTGGTCAAAGAATAGAACCTTACACAACAATGCCAGCACATATTAGAGACTGTTTTTAGAAGGATGGGAGATTCAAAGAAATAAAGTTTTAAAGAATAATGGGAGAGGGTGAAAGGGGCTCCAATCCCTGATATATATAAAACATTTAAAAGATTATTTTATGGAGCATTATTAGATAACAATCATTGTTAGATCAAGGATAAGAAGATTGTGCATGCCCATTGTTTTAAACAAAAGCAACAATTAGGAGGAAAGGGCAATGGTAAGCTTGATAGCCAGATGGTTGTCTATTCTCTAAAATCTATTGAAAATATATGATTTGTATCTGAAACCTCTAGAATTTATATTAAAAAAAGATGTTGTGGTGCGGTGGTCCAATCAGGAGCACAATCATCTCAAAACAAGTAGTCCTGGGGACAGGTTCTATCCCCGGGGGTGCCAGGACCTCTCCAATTTTTTCCAGGCCCAGGTGACAGGTGGAATTTTTTCTACGCATGAAAAGACCATTCGATCTTGAGTGTAAGAAAAAATACACCGCTGTAGCCTGGGTCTTAACGATGGTCAAGCCGGATACGTGAAGAGGCACTTTATAAGAACCAAACTCATTACGTTCCGAGGAAGAAGATTGTACATTTATAACCCTAATTGGAATATGATTGTGTCCGAAGCCAGTAACAGCACCCTCTATGCTCCGGCGCGGGAACTATTTTTATAAACTTTAAAACAAAAATGTTTGATGGCCATGTAACAGACTTAAACGCTAGTAGTATTTAAAATAAATAATGGTTTCACCTGTTTGGGGGGGGGGGGAGGGATGGAGAGAATTTATTAAAAAAATACCTAATAAATGATGGATTAGGGCCTGAAGGTCTAGCCTATTGTATCAATTCAGCGTTCATAAATATTTGTAATCCAAAGGTACAGAAATACAAAATAGAATCCTTTTAAACAATAATAAAATTTGAATATAAATGCGATTAAACAATAATCAATAATGGTATAACTTAATTATTACCGGTACCATATAAAAATTTTAATATTAAATTTCATTCAAATTAATAATGTTCAAAAATATTAAAGCTTTATAAATTAAAGTAATAAACTACTTACTGTTTTTGAAATCATGTTTGAAGAGTGTAGTAAGCTTACAACTGACTAATATGAAATCATTGCGAGTAGTAATGTATATATATGCTTAACTTTTAGTTTTTGTCAAACGAAAAAAAAATATGAATTTAATGTGTCACTTTCTAGTATCACTCAGTGACAGTAAAATCTATGAATCTATAATTATTGCTTTCTCAAAGAATGAATAAAGAAAGCAGTTTTTTATAATAAGATATTCTTAGCTGCAGTGATGGTCCAGTGCGCCGGAGTTTAACTAGCATGATATTTTAGGGAAAGAAAAAAGAAAATGGGGTAAAAATTGAAAATTAAAAAAAGTAAGAATTATATATATTTTTTACCATTCCAAAGAAATTCTTGACACATTTAAAGAGTGAATTTTAAAAAAGAATTAAGACAAAAAATAACCTAATTTTTTAATATATTTTTTATTAATATAGACTATTATTCATTTGTCAGTTTGGTGAGAAGAAAAAGCTGTATTGCACGATTGGTCATAATAACGTTTGAAGTTTAAGTTATGACAAATTTAAACTCTATTTGAGAACATAAGATGACATACATTCAATCCCGTCTAAACTATTCTAGATTTATCTAGATAATGATAATGATATCAAGATAAGAAGGGGGGGGGGGAGCTATCGATTGGACAATAAATGCGTTAAAATCTTAAAAATAAACATTTTCACTATATATTAAAAAAAAAAAATATTGGGTTTCATGTTCTATCTATCTGGGTTCGAGTATAACAACCGTAACCCTTTCTTTGAGAAAGGGTTAATAAATCGTACACTTGAGATAATATTATCAAACCGTAAGATATTTTTAAGGAAAAAAATAACTGCAATATCGTGTAAAGAAACATGAAGAAGACAAAAAAAAAAATAGAGGTTTCTCTGCCAGAACAGCCGAGTGATGTCCGCACTGGAATTTAGAGTATGGAACCGTAATTTGTGCTGGACCCAGAATCGATGCTCAGCATAACCAAATGAAGGAAAAATTTTCAGATAATTAGAACAAGATAAATAATTAAGAATTTATTTTCAATGATATCTAAAATTCAAGAAAGCTCTAGAGTTACATTATTTGTTATATTACCAATATATTTATTTTTTTAAAAATTTATAGTAAATAAATATATTATTTAAAACAAAATAAATAACATACACATCTTGGTCATCAAGCAATTTTTAATATAAGATACAGTAATTACAGACTCAAAGTTTGACAGAAGGAGTAGTTAAATGAGACATAAAGCTGAATAAAAAATTTCACCATAAGAAATTATATTTTGGTATTATATATACATTAAAGAAAGAAGATCAACTTGTGAAAAAGTGAGAACTAGCTACACTGGAAAAATAATTTATAGCAGTACATTATACAATTTAAATTTTATGACAATTGTACCCTGATGATGTCATGGATGTCAATTTTATTATGAAGAAAGAGTAAAAGCTCCTAACTGTCACTTTAAATAGCCATTTTTAACTAAAATTTAAAATAACATGGATATTTGTTATCTTCAAAAAAAAAAACTATCCCATTTTATGTATATTATAAAAGAGAAATTTGCAGCTATGTGGGTGTGTGTGGGTGTCTGCTCAAAATATTATCATAATTCCCAATCTGGCACAAACTTGAAATTTGGCATGTGGGTAGGTTTCATAGTGTAGACAATCTAAAAAGTATAAAAATATACCCTTTTTTTGTGTGTGTGTGGGGGGGGGGGGGTAGGGGGCAGTTGGCGTGAGATTTTTTTCCTATGAACAACAGATAAACTGCTAGCAATAAAATTATAATATCACATTTAATTTAATTCATAAATTATTATAAATTTACTAGTAGCAGTACTACTGCTAGAGGAGAATTCTTACAAATTTGCTCCCACCTAGAGACAACATAACAATTTTTTTTTCAGAAATGCCAAGACAAAAATTTTGTGAATTAAGTTTTCGATTTTAATATTAATAATATTCATTACTACGATTTTATTTTAGATTAATTTACTGATTAAGTAAACTTATGTATATACTTATCTTAATTATTTTTTACTACGTGGAAGATGAGATCCTATGAAGTCTTTAGAAGTATGCAACTGGGCATCAGGCCCTCCACACAGATGGAAGGGTGCATGGGGCTGTGTGAAACTCAGAATCAGGCCCTCCTCATAGGAGGGGGGGTGCATGGGGCTATAGTCTTAGGGTCCGGGCCAGGGGTACCCCTGCACATGAACAACTTCCATAAGAAACTACATTGTTATGACTAGGGTCGATGTGGTGAGGGGCATAGAACTGGAAAAGGGGCCCCATAGCTTGTTAAGGTAAACAAGGACCGTAGTCCATAAACTAAAAAAAAAAAAGCTTATTAAATCCAACAAGAAGTCAACGAAACAACTATGCAACAAAAAAAAAAGCTTATAAAATCCGACAAGAAGTCACAAAAAAAAAATCAAATATTAACGAACAAGGGTCCCCATAACAAAAAGAGTTATGTATAAGGGTCCCATCTGGATTTTCAGTCCCGGGAGCCAAATTCGGATGTGGGAACTCTGCTCGGCATACTAGATTAGTCCATCTTTGCCATTATTTGACTCTGGGTAATAAAAAAAGTACTGAACGAGGGCAACCCAGTTTTTTTTTTTTTTTTACATTGTATGGGAAAAGCAATAGAATACAACAAAAATAATTCTCCTAAGTGAACTATTAAGTCTATAGTTACAACGAAATATACACTCTTCAATCTTTAATACACACTTGGTATCTTTTTTTTTATACTATATACGCTACAGGTAATTCTCAATTCCATTGTGCTTCTTCTGACAGACGCAATTTCCCACCTGTGGCTCTCTGGCTAGGTCAGAACAAGAGGAATTTTTCACAGAAATGACTTTAATGAGTCCTTCGGTATCTAGAAAAATCTCCCATAGTCAATTAACACAAAAAACCCTAGAGATACTCCCCCCCCCCCTCATTCTCCAGGATCGAACCAACCTCCTTATATCAGTAATATTACTGATCTAAGATTATCTCAAAGCTACCACTCCTTGACATATATGTATAGTTTCAAATTCAATTTTGTTTTCGAAGCTAAATATTTAGGGGTCTGTCTCAAGTAAATTTATCCACACGGATTACTACAGTAACAACCAGATTAGCAACAATGGTTTGGCTGATGGAAATAATGTAAAAACGATCAAGAAGATTTATTCCACTTATTAATTATAATTAGGATTAGGCATAGGTATTTATTAACTAGAAGAGTTGGGTTAACGTTGGGATGAAGATTAGGACTTTAAATACAAAAATAAGGCTGTTGATCCATTTAGTTATGTACTAAGTAGTCAAACATGATTGATTGATTTTGTAGTAATCCATGTAGATAAATTTGCAGCCCAAAGCGTTTACCCTTTTTTTTTTAAAAAAAAAAAATTTTAACCCACAATGTGTTAGCAGTCTGCCTTCTTGTGAACTACTCAACAAGTCAGCGCACCTGTTTATTAATATTTTTTTAAATCAATGCGTGTACATAACATTTATATTTCTGTACGATATTTTTAATAATGTTATCATTGCATTAGGCCCTGGGCCTTACCAAGTGTTATCAGCGCACCACCGGGTGTTCGATTATAATCTGACTGTGCCGAGTACCGAAGGAGAGCAAATTAGCCTATGCAAAAATGTAAATTATGTACTGCAGTTTTTTTCATCATGTATTATGATTATATACTGTGTGTGTGTATATATATATATATATANCCCCCCCCATACACACACAATATCAAATATCTGGAAGTCAAAAGGTGAGCTGATCTTTACAATCTTCTCACATCAGAACTTTCAGATATTTTTATTTTATTTTTATTTATTTTCAAATTTAGCAGGACCTTCTTACTTGAAAACAAGCGTGTTCTACCAGGTCCCTTGTTGCATAGGAATATGAACAAATACAATAATAGAGAGTAAATAAAATTAAACAAAAATAGTTGACACATTGATACAGTAAATACATATATGCATCACTTAAACAAGAACAATACAATGACGCCGAATCTCCTTAATACTGGTTCATTTAGTCGTTACAGGCACTTAGATACGGTACTCAAGTTTTTTCCTGAATGAGTGAAAGTTAGGGCATCTTCTTATACTTTCTGGAATATTATTCCAAGTTTTTGGGGCTATACTTTGGAAAGCTAAGCCTCAGTCACAGTTTATTATTTTTATGAGTTATAAAAAGACCATTACCTGATCTTAATCTGGTATTATAAAAATATTGCAACATACTTTTTTTTTTATAATTTTGACACAAAAGCCCAACTGGTAACCAATCAACGGCCGTCAACGTGGATTTTTTGGGGGAATGGGCAAAAATAAGTTTGATGCCCAGACGTAAGAATTAAAATAAACGTATTTAAAAAAGATTAAAATAAGAAACTGGCCACCTTATTTTTTATTTTAAAAATTACATTTATTTTACCTGTAATATTGAAGAAGAAAGGAGCCCTCTTCATAAAATAAAATTGGTTTTATTGTTTGATTTTAATATTATAAATAAATTCAATTTTTAGTATGATCTCTACAGTAAAAATGTATACAACAATATTAGTTCTCTGAATACTGTGATTAAAACACGTGCATGTTTCACTACTTTCGAAATTATATAATACATAATGGAGTTACTTCCACATAATTTAAGTTCATATTTTGTGTAAAGAGAATTAACTAAGATAAAAATGCTGAAACATGTCCAAACGAACTCTTCCAACATTAAAATCTCTGAGTGCAAAATTTAAAACAACTTTTAGCAATCAGCCAGAATCCTGCTTTATTCCAGCTTGCTCTTTTGCAAGGAAGGAGTCCATTGAAATCGCAGATAAAAGTGAGTTCTTAATTAGAATGATGATTTTTAAAATAAATATCTAAATTTTATTGACATCTCTCTTTTTTTTAAAGTATATACTAGCAGAACCAGAAAATGATTTTTTTTTTTACTACCTGAAATTGAACTAATTAAGCCCAACTTTCAACCTCCAACCTCAGCCAAATTAATTAGTTTACATACTTCACATTAACCTGCACGACAAGAACCAGAAAATGTTAACGATTAAATATAAATTAGATTTTTTTAAGGATTTAAAAAAAAAAAAACTATTGATGTAATAATATTGAACATCATAGGCCGATAATTCCTGGTTTTATGTTTCAATACAGTTAAAAAAATTGAGGAGGACCAGGAGGAGGAATGAATTCTTGAATGTAAAATTGTTAGCTTGATTTCAGTTAAAAAAATCGTGTTATGAGTCTTCTGGGAGAAAAGAACTTACTTTGCACCTTGTACAATGTAATATAAACCACTAATATGGTGGAATAAATGTTTAGGCCCAAGAGATTCATCATTTACCATAGATAGATGTTGAGATAAAGAATAAGTATTATTTTTTTAATTAAACAAATATATATATACACATGTACTTATACAGTATATATTCACAGTATATATTTACCTTATAAAATTTTATTGATTTAAACTTTCACAAATTGATATGATGACAATTTTTAAAATGTCTTTCTGTTCAAAACCATTTTTGTTACTGAATATTAGCCTACATCATAAAGGACAAAAATTGTGGTTTTTCAGTATGTTCATAATATTCCAGGTGATGAGGAATTTTCTATTGTTTAACAATGGTAAAGGCCTTATCATCTTTCTTTAATTCAAATGGTTAATATTTTATTGTAAGCTATATAAGATGAACTCTCTTCCATAAAAATGATGTAAAGAAATACCTTGACAAGTTTTCCTGAGGGCAGTAAAAATAATCTGAACGTATTGTATGTATTAAAATAGCCTGATGACTGTGCGTATTGGCTATTTTTCCAAACTAGTAATTGTCTGCACTAACCATCCATCGTTTCTGTAAGTTTTCTTAGTTATTAATTTGTAGATATCTATAAATATGAAGAAACGATGTGTACTGGTATGGAAATAAAATTCCTTACTATCCACAGCTTGGGCTACCCTGTGGTCAATCACATGAGCTAGCATCAGGTGATGATAGCTGAAACCATTCAACCACCAGAGCTGTACATCTCTATTTCTATGTTACTATAAAAATAAACCTATAAATACTGTACCCTAACCAACCAATTAAAATCCTCTTGTATCCATAGGAACACTTTTTTCACCCATTTATTATATTCATAAATATCAATCTTCCGAAAAGAAATAAACTATTTTTATCTTCCCTTTCAGCAAAATTTGACTATCCATTTCTTATTTCATTATTCAAGTTGCCTACTGTTAATTCGTTTGAGGTGCATGATTATAAGTTAAACCCTTTATAACTGAGTCTCATTGTCTATTCTGCCAGCTAAAATTTTGCCTCTTTCATGTAACTCCTTCATTTCCATACCTAACTTGTTTCAGAATAAAAGTAGTGAATGGCGATAGCTGCCTCAATGTTTTGTTTTTCTGAAGCATCAATATTAAGGTCATTATTTTTTTTAAGTTATAAAGGCCATGACTGTATACTATTATGTTATGAGAATGTCAAAATATGACTTGTTTTAGTTATATCCTAATCAGACCTTGTTATTTTTGTACTAACTTTTATTGTCATTGTCTCAAGTAGTGCTTCTTAGGTGTTATGATTCCAGGGCTCCCTAAATTAGATAAGTAAATTGAAAGATTTCCTTAATCAAGCCATCCATAGGCACAGTATTACCCCCCCCCTCCCCTCCAATTATTTATAAATTTATAGGCCTTTTATATTTTTTGGTAATTGTTTGATGTTTGTGGTGAAAAAAAAAAGAGTATAAATTATCTAATTTTGCTGTTAGAAAAATCCCAAAATTGTTACCAAATGAAATAACACACAATGTGGTATGGTGATGATTGTACTTAAGTGCTAAATTTTACACTAAATTCGGATAAATATTTTTTATTATTTAAAGAAATGTATTTTTATAAACATTTGTCTTATAAAAACGCATTAATTAAAGGAATTTTAAAATGTAGTCCAACCTTCCCAAACTCTTTACTAATGAGATTGATCATGTGATCTCATATTTTTACACAATAATTCAATATCAAGTGTAATATTTTAAAGGACAATTCTCAAATTTGCCTCCAAAGCTTGTGACTCCCTGACTAAAGCTTCACGTCTCCCTAGGGGGAGGGGGTCATAAGTTATATTTTGAAAAGAACTGATCTAAAGGACTGAATAATCTGTTTATTTTCAAAAGATCACATTGGCCAACAAATTTAAACTTGTTTCTTCTTTTTTAATTAACCCTATTTGAAAATATACTTCAATTCAAATATCTTTCTATAGATGTGTCTCTGCATAAACTCATCATTATTCAATGAATTTATACCTAAACAGATCAAAAACTTTTAAAAAAAACTTTTAAATAAATAAATAGTGAAAATTAAACCTGAAAAAAAAAACAGCAGAAAATAACTACTCATCATGAGCCTTCTGGGAATCGAACCAAGACCCATCACGCATGTGTCTCAGTCAGCAGGTCATTGATCTACTGAGCCGACCAATCTGACAGACTGAAACTTGTTTTTGGTTTCCTAAAACTCAGAGCTTATAGTCTAGTTCACTGTCTAATTTCGTTCAAATTTTTTGGGGATTATAAAACTATACATTTTTGTAAACTTTTATGAATAACTATTCATAAAATCTTTGATTCCATTTTCACACGTATTATTATGGCGGCCATATTTAATTTTTTAAATAGTGACCTTTAAATACTAAATGCTCATTTTCTCAGCTCCTGGTTTACCTAGTATCAAAATTCCAACTGCAAAACTACATTTTTGTGGTCATGGAATGCAATGTTAATAATTGAGGTGCCCATCTCCAAAATGTCCTTTATCCAGTCAACAAAACTTTGGTAAACAGCAAAAAAACTTATAAATCTTCAAAATTACTATGTACTTAGAATTTTTTTTTCTTCTAATGATTCTTTGTACAACTACAGCTATCCTGACAAAAATTCTTTCACCCTTTTTGTGCCAGTTTTGAATAATTAAAGAAATA
>PXIH01S0010603.1:8960-19478 GCA_003024985.2 Euperipatoides rowelli | reverse complement strand
CATAATAATGTCAGCTGGTGACATGAAAATTTTTACATGGCGCTCTTGTATGGATACCCTGTCCTGAACCTTAAATGAGGTAAAAATCTAGGGGGCGCTCTTGCTTGGATTTTCTTTAGAGTGATAAAGTCAAAATGCAGTGATGGCGCTCTTGTTCAGCGATGGTGCTATATATCTATGTTTTGACAAGAAATAGGGGGGGGGGCACCCTTGCTTTGTGGAACGCTCTTAGTCGGCATTCTACGGTAAATATACAGTATATACTGTATATATAAAATTACACTATATATTTTTAATTTTTCTGCTAAGTTGTGAAGAGCAGAGATTTGGCTCTAAAATTGAAATTTAAAAAAAGTAAAATTTTGCTGTCCCCTCCGCAACAATATTTCAAATATGATTGCTTTATAACTGGTGTCGTACATAAACGTTCAAATTGAACCTTAATGCTTTCCACTAATGAGAATAGAAGATATACAGTACTTTTAAGACTAGACGGCACAAAATATTTTTAAATAATGGATAGGCTACTTTAACGTTAGTTTAGCTGATTCAATATGCCACAAATTTTGCTTTGAGTTGCCATGGCAATGCTATATCTTTGAAGAATGCCTCAAGGCCTATCTAGGTCAGCTGCATTGTTCTATGAAATTATTAATAACTGTCTCCGGGATATCACATTACCATAATCAAATTAAAACTTAAAATATACCGGTATTGAAAACTATAGCATTAGGCTATATTATTCTCCCAGGGATGGTTCATTATTTTAATCTGAATTGGTAACAATTTGAATAATTTTGGTCCCTGTATCATTTCAAAATTTTGACTATTGTGTAAATTATGTTTTTTTAGCCTAATTTTTGTGATATTTGAAGTTAAAGACTTTTTTTTTTAATATCTTGCAGATTTTACTCACAGGTTGTTATCATTAAACTTAAAGCAAAAGATATTTTTTGGCTATTCAATGTGAAATGAACATTATTGAAAATTAGGGATCCCATAAATTTAAAATTATAAAATGGGACAATCTTTGTCAATGGGGGTGGGGGATGGAGAATAACAAAAAAAATTGTGCATGACTGTGTCAAAAACTCATTATGTTGAATGCTTTTTTTTTTTAAAAAAAAAATAAATAAATTATGACCAAGAATCATTAAATGTACATTGTCTCTTGGGCGTTTTGCTTCAATTATTAAAAATAATATTTGACAATTGAAGATTCTTAAGCTCATTATAGTTTGTCAGTGCAGTTTGCTAGTGAAAAACACAATATACATAGGCCTACAGTAATATTGCTGCCTGTAAAGAGGCGTTCCTCAGTTGTCAAGATCTAGAGAATATACATTTTTAAATATTGTAATACTGAATAAGTAAGTTACTCACGGAAAAATATTTATTAATAATAGACTAATTAATTAATTAAAAGTGCATTTCCCTCCAGTTCTAATAATGAAGCAAGTACTCAATAGCAGATAAACAATGTCTCTTATCTTCTGGTTTTAATTAATTTAAACTCCTTGAAAAACAAAATTTAACAAACAATAGCTAACTTGAAATGAATGGCTATCATTTTGTGAGAAGAGACGGAATAAAAAAAAAAAAGTGATGGCTTGTTGTTTTTACTATAGACGTGAGACTGAGGTCTCTATTGTCTTATTATTTTTAAAAATAAAATTATTTTGATAAAAGATAGACCCAGTAATTATTAATATTAAAAAAGTTTGAANTTCTCGTGAATTATTAATTGTGCGGAAATCTAGAAATTGTCATTGAAGAATCGATTGCACTTTTATGGTCAATTGAATGCAATGAGCCAATGACCATGACTGGACTCTCTCAACAAATGGTCCTGTGCATTGTGCATGCTTAATGCTAACATTTGACCACATCGGTACGAAAATATATAACAATTCATACGGAAAATTGTATTATTTTTCCAAGTATCATACTGTATGTGAATTTGTGATTTTATATGCTATTAATGTATATATTTTTTTTTGTTTGTTTAATGGCTAAATTAATTATAAAAAATAATAAAATAAATAAATAAAATAAAATTGATACTTCAAATAGCGAAAATAAGCTATTCTTTGAAAAACGGGGCATTATCAAGTCCCAAGGCATTCTTTGGTGACACCGGGACTGTATCTTTGAAAACGGGACTGTCNGAAAATAAGCTATTCTTTGAAAAACGGGGCATTATCAAGTCCCAAGGCATTCTTTGGTGACACCGGGACTGTATCTTTGAAAACGGGACTGTCCCAGGTAAAACGGGACGAATGGGATCCCTATTGAAAATCATATTAATTTTTTGTGCTGGTAATTATTTTAATTTTTAAACTACCGTAATTGAAGCTTATAATGGTCTTTATTGGCCTGAAAAAAAAAACATTTAAAATAATTTTGATGTATTAATATGTTTTAATTTTTGTTCACATTTCAGGCTTTTGTCACTTGCGAATGGGGTATAGAAAATGTTGGATTTGTTGTGATGGTTTATGGAATAATGAATGCTATTTGTTCATTGTCATTTGGTTCTCTTATGAAACTAACTGGTAGAATCCCAATTTTTGTATTTGGGATGGTTATTAACCTGAGTGCAATTTTAACTATGCTGAGATGGGAACCCAGTATCGAAACACCTTATGTTTTCTTCATTATTGCTGGCCTATGGGGCATGGGTGATGCTGTTTGGCAATCACAGTTATTAGGTAACTTTATATTTACCAATTTATTTTAATTATTTATTTCCTGTCATATTTTTAAAAAATTGCTTTAACTAAGAGCTGAAAATTTAAATCTGGGAAGTAAAAGAGAACTTCATCAAAATTAAATTAGAAACTTCACACTTGCGCTCTCTCTCTCTCTCTAGCTAAGTATCAAATTCACCCCCAACAATAAATTGAACCATTTTAAAATCTATAATAGATTCCCTTCCAAATTTTAATCCAGATTCTTTTTGTTTACAAAAGTAGGCTAATTTTCTCTGATGCCATTTTAGTATTATGATGTGGCATCTATTGTACTTTTATTTTAAATTTTTTTAGTTTAGTAATAAACTAATAACCATACGAAAGGCTAATTGTTTAAAAAACTAAATATACAATAATTTGATCAGCAACTTTAAAGGGTAATATACTGTAGCTATGCTTTAAATTTATGATGCATAGCTTACCAAAATGATTAAGAAAACTAAAAATAGTTAATTACACAAGATTTTAATTTCTTATGGTCAATGTTTAATTAACAAGCTTTGTAATTATTGTTGTATTTTACATAAATAATTTTAGATTAAAAAAAGTTGTATTTAAAAAAAAAAAAAAAACATAAGGATGGTGGGGAAAAAATCAGATTTTTTGATCAGTATTTTTTTTTTTTTTGACCGGTAATTCTTGAGAAAAATGTTGAAGTAGCCTACTTCTTAGTTATTATAACCTGAGTCTTTGTACTACTGACAACTAAAAATTTAGAAACAAAAGAAAAAAGTTCAAGATTTTTAATTCCAGCTAATTTTTTTAAGGATTTAAATTGCTAACTGGGAAATTTTTTCAATATAAGCTCCGATGTAGCTAATATAAAACAAGAAATTGGCAACAATTGCCAATGACATTTAAAGCAAATGCCATATTGGCAAAGTGGTGACAAACATATAATTGGGGAGGTTTTACTATAATTACCTTGGAAATACTTCTATAGATTTGTTTGGAGTAAAATTAATAATTTTATTATGGGAACAATCAAATAAATTTAATTCTTAAAGTTTAATGTATAAAATATAAATGTAAAAATAAATTTTAATTTGATTTAATTACTAAAATATTTAGGCATGCCTATCTATAGATATTTTGCTGCCCTCAATCAATAAAATAAGTAGTCATGGGGGAAGGGGGTGTTTTTTTTTTTTTTTGGCACTACTGTAAATAACAATTTAAAATACTTGCTCACATTCAAGCTGTCTGAGCAAATATTGCGCTAATTTTACTTTACGAAAAAAAAAAAGGGGGTGGGGGGATCAAATGTTTATCTAGTGTTTTATGTTTTATGGAATCTGTTTATTGGCAGAACCAATAACAAGCACAATATAGGAAAAAAACAAAATCATTCAAAACTTCTACAGAAAGAATAAAAGTGGTACCGCATCTAAAAGTTATCAACCTACTGTATGCTTTGTAGTTTATTATCTTAATTATTTTAAAGTTCTTTTTTATTTTAGAACAAAATTTGTATTGGTTGTAAATAGCTCCAAATTACTTTTAATTTAGGTCCTTTGCTTCAATTTTTTGAGTTTGTAAACTCAAAGGACTCTCTCTATACTTAAATTATATAAACTGATTGATTTGTCTAATTAAGACCTCAGAAGATGGATATAAGTTGGACAGAACTGTTTGTTTTTATTATAATTTATTTTTAAAATTGGGGCATTTATTTGTTCTGATAAAAAAAATATATGGAGTCGGGACCACTCACTCACAGGGTTTATCGATTTGTTTTAACCAATAAGTCTGATTTTTTTTAAAAAAAAATAGAAATTATAAAAAACTTGAAAAGTTTTCTTAGCCAACATTAAAACATTTAATTTAAAACAAAGCAAAAAAAAAAAAAAAAACTATTGTGATGTATTGTTATATTTTTCTCAGCCAAAACGTTTTTAAAGTCAATTAGAAACAGAAAAAAATTGTTGAATAAAATATCAAGTGATTTACAGATATACCGTACTGATTACATACTGTATCTATTTTTACATGAACCAAATTTCTCACTTTTACATACAGTAATTAATGCTGTAAACTTTTAATCCACTAATAAAATATTTTAAGGAATTTGCTTTTGTTTATCAATATTGAAATTGTGTATAAGTTTTATATCTGTGTTTTTTAAAAAAAAATTATCTGGCGTTCAAAATGTTGTTTTGAAAAAGAAAGTTTTGTTTTCCTAATGAATTTAATTTGTGTTAGCATAACTTAATTAACCTATCAGTTTCAGCTCATCAAAGATTATAGATTTACTTGAGATCAACACTAATGAATATTTAATTTCTTTGTTAATGAGGCAAACTTCAATTATCTCATTTGTTTCTCAAATTCTACAACTTCCTATTTGAATCTTTCAGTTATTTTAATCTTGAAGAAACGAGTCTTTGTAAATGGTTTTGGCTTGACATTAAATTTTTTCAATCTTATTACATGGTTGAATTACAATACTTTATACTAATTTGAAAACTTAACATTTAAACTCATCAATCATACTATCTTCAAACATTTTTTTTACTTTAATAAACATTTTGCGATTTTTTTTTATTTTAAGATATTTGTTGATCTGAAAGATACGTTTAACACTCTATTATGATATGTATTCAAAAGTAAAAAATTATATACCAAATTTAAAGTTATACAGTAGCCTATATGGTTTTTTTTTTATGTATCTCCATTCTGCCACATGGTTCCTATGTATGCCCATTCAGTGAAGTTTAGGTGCCAGTAGATCAGCTAAAATTTACTTCCCTCCCTTTATAAATATTTATAAAAAAATTAAACAAAAAATAATTAATTAAATTTTTTTTTTTGTTAAAACAAATTGGGCTCCTGGTAGTTTTCAATGAATTATTCCTAAAATATTTTTTCAAATTATTTTATTGAAATTTTGTTTAAAACATCTTTACTTAATATTTCAACGATATTTACCCAACTAACTAAATACACATTTTGATAACACTTTTGAGTCACAAGTCAATAAAAACTTATTCCACTTTATTTAGTATGAATGTATCATTGTACCTACGATACGAGCTAATACGATCACATGGAGGCTTACACTTGCGTTTGTGTTTTACACACATCGCATATCTTACATGATTTGTAGACTGAATTTAAAAATTCATTAAAATCCATTCCTTTCTTCAAAGGTGTAAAAAAAAATATCAACACTCAAAATAAAATATCTCCGTTGACTAACAATTCAAGCGGGAAGGGCCAACAAACAAACTTGCCGTTAAGTGAAGCCCAAAACTTTTCGTATTTTTTTCCTCAATTATTTAGAATTTATCAACTAAAACTTCTTTCAAAATTACTTTATATATAATAATGAATATAAGTATATTTTCTTGACTAACTTAACTATCATTGATGCTATCCCATTAAAATCTTTGATTGGTTATCTTCTATATCGATATTTAGTTACGTTTTTAGAACATAATTACTTGTCAATAATAAGATTTCATCTCAAATATTAAAATCATTATTTCTATCTATTAATAATGATCACAAATTGTTCCATACTAGTTTATACTTCAAAATATAACATTTAAACCAATTATCACGAGGATAAAATATTAAAATGAAATCAAAAATATAAGCTTACGTAAAGATTCCTCTTGCCTTTAGAACTTGCGCGTGGCAAGTTAGTTTAAGCATTTTTTCTGTAAGCTATTATCTAATATTTTTTCACATACCATACTATAATACTGTTTTGTTAGGTGCCTCACCGTGCCTCCATAGTTTTAATTTTATATATTTTGATACCTGTATAGCTATTTATTTTTATTATATTTATTATGAAATAAAGGACCTAAAAGAGTACATTAGTGTGAAAGTCCAGCTTTCAATAATAAACATAAACGTCTAGAAACCCAGCAAAGTTTTAGTAAACCAGCTAATTGCAAAACTCGGAAATGAATCCCCGTTTATCCAATCATCACACTTTAAAAAAAATAAAAAATAACCAAATCTGCTTAAATCATTAACTCTTTTATAATGAATATTATTTTCTTAACCTGAATAAAGTTTCTTATTTAAAAAAAAAAGAGAAAAGACTAGAAATGTATATAATTTTATGTAACAGTCGGCAAGTAGGCTACTGTAAATGGAATAATTTTTTTTTAAAACAATATTAACACGCGGCTCTTTTTTGTTGACGGTTATTATTATTTTATCACGTCAAGTTTTATTTTCTTAGATTAATTTGAATATAATTTGATATTTTGAGTTAAAATTTTAAATGATTTTCACTTAACTAAAATCATTTTTACTAAATAAATTATTGTTATATGAAATAACAAGAAATTACCAAAACATTTATTTATTACATGGTTTCTCGCGGAACCCCTGTTGATGTGCTGCTGAACACTAGGGTTCCGCGGAACCTTGGTTGAGAAATGCTGGTCTAAAGAATAGAGTAAGCTAAGAACATACTGCACCTTAATAGTGCTGTTTTTTAAGAAGTACAGAAGGCATTAAGACTATGTTTTATGTTTGCTGAGGAACAGCATGAAGAATGAGAAAGTTCTGAAGAGGCAATGCAAGCTATTGAGAAATCCAAAAATATCAAACTCTACAAAGATAATAATCAGAGAGCTTAAAGAAATTAGTGTGATTTATTTAAGCTTATCCAAATAAATGTTCATGATAGGCAGTGAAGGCATCTATCTTAGCAATATAAAATAATAAACGCTATAAGTAATGGATATCACTAGGTGTAGGATGAATATTCGTTCGTAAAGTCATTCTAATATTAAAATGCATTACAGAATATTTGTTTGATTTTCTTTAATTTTTTTTAAAAAAAAAAGGTTTAATAATGCTTCATAGACTTTTGTATTATAGAATTGATTACGGTACATATTATTTGAAATTATAAGTTGTAATAAAATTAAAGATAATAAAAGTTAGGTTTTTTTAAAAAAAAAAATTAGCTCGAGAGTCCGATACTATTGCATTGACTGCATTCATTTTAAGCTAGAAATGGGCTAAAATAAATCCCATTTCACCATGTTTTTTACATCTGTGCATCTATTTTCGTCAATATGGAAAGTCTAATGGAAGTGGTGTTAAAAATTATCGAAATTGATCAAAAAAGGATTATTTCATCTTAAATAGATTATCATAGGGTTAAGGCATAGTGGGTTTAATAAGTAGTAGGAGTTAGGGTTCAGGATTACGGTAAAGTTAAGACTAAATTTAAAAATAATGCTGCTATCCATACAGTAAATTGGGACTTTTTGTGGCCTGTTTCTAGGTGCTCATTTTGATTTTCTATCACGTAACTATTCAGCCCTATTATCGATTGCGACATACAAACCATGGAGGTATTATCATCTGTTTATAAAGGATTTTTTCTCTCTCTCCCTTTTATCATGTAATGATAGTTTGTAGCCATTGTGTTGCTAAAAATATTTTATTAAACGCGAATGCACATCCTACAGCGTGGTATGAAATGTTTTGTTCTCGTTACTATTTTGTTCTTGTTGATCACGTGAACAAAATCAATAATAAGTAACCATACAACAGTTAGACATCAAATAAAAAAGAAAAAAAGAACCTACATTTCACCTTATATGTTTTTTTCCTAGAAATACAGTATCTTAACTGTAAAATAAAGTTTGTCACTTGTAAGCAGCTGATAAAGGATTTACTAGTAAGTTTCTTGATTTAATTATGTTTTCATCTCCATGTCCTTGTGTAAAACCTTTAATTATTTTGAAGGAAGAATTGTGTTGAACATCGTAAAAATTAACCTCTTGTGATTTAATTTTTTTTTTAAATTTATTCATATAATGAAAACTACAATTTTGTAAGAGATTTATCTTATTTTGATATATTCTTTAATACCAATATAAATAAAAATAATAAAAACAAAACATAAAACTTAGCACCTTTTTTTTTTTAAATGTTTATAGCCTACTTTAGCCTTAGCGATTTTATATTAAATGGAAAATTCTGACAGGCTGTATAATAAATCTTTAGCCTGTAATTAGTAAGTAGTACGGTACTTTTAAGAATTTTTTTTAAAGACAAAAAAGTAGTATTCTGTCACATCATAAAAGCTTTTAAAATTTATCTCACTTTCTTCTCTCCCTCCCCCCCTCCCCCATCTTTTTCAAATATTCAAATATTAGTTTGTCTCACTGTTCGAATATTCGAATGGCATTTTGGCCGACTCGTCCGAGCCCTAGATAGCACCAGCAGCTCTATAGTATATTAAATTAGTGCCATATTTTCTAACCATAGCATTCAGATAATCACAAACAATATAGTTATGAAAGTTTCACTAATTTTCAAAATATGGATTTATCTCTTCACCCATAGAGCAGTATAGAGCAGGTGAAGACTAAAATGAAACATGTGCAAGTGTGAAAGTTACATCGACTCACAAAATTTACAGAGGGTTCATTGCCAGTGATAAAGTTATTGGACCCAAAGCAAACTTACCAATCCTATGTCAGATCTTATCCGACATTGAAAAAGTTCAGTTCCTATCCACTAACGGATCCTTTCCGACATAAATTATTAATTTCTATTTGAAATGCAGTCTTTATTATTTTCATCAAAAATGATTCAATTTAATTATAAACTTGCAGAAAGGTCCAATAGTTATTTGACTTATTCCTGCAAAAGATTTTTTAAAAAAAAGTAAAAAATAAAAAAATTATAACAAAAATAAATGGACTGTATATTATAATAATTCATAACAATTATAGAAATTGAAACGTGTCATTCTATTTATTCTACAAATGTCATTTCATTCACGTAAAATTTTATTTACTACAATATTAGTTATCTATCTTTAGGCATGCAAAAGAGAATTCTAATCACATGGAAAAAAAAAAAATCTTAGCTAAATTAATTAACATTTCTGACATTACATGCCATTTTTTTTTTCTAGCTGATTATCTTCACTGGCGGAAGCTATCCGCTAAGTCGCTAAGAGCTAGAGGTTATTTTTTTTCTCTTTTATATAAATCCACAGTTGGATGACATCCGCTAATTAGCCTTACAAATTATCTACTTTTCTTCTACTTTGAAAATAATATAATCTTGCTTTCAAATTCTTTGACTCACTGGTTNGTTGACAATTTTGTTACTATAAGCTCCAATTAAAATAGATTGTTTTGTTTTGAATACTATCTGCCATTTACTGTTGAAATATCGATAACGGTAGATTTTTTTTATTTTTTATAAAGTTGTTTTGAATTACAGTAAGAGATGATACAATAGTAGGCTAGCTAACCGAGCTACAATATACAGTACCGTAATGTAATTTTAAACAATTGGTTGCATTTTTTATTTTTAAAGATCAATAATTGAAATGATTTCAAAAATACTGGTGTACAGTATTTAAATTTTTAATTGAGATTTTAACATGACATTTGCAATTACATTTCAGTACCAAATACCACGTGTAGGCTAAAGTTTAGGTTATATAGTAAAGTATAATCATAGATTCAAATAGATAATGAATCATAAAAAGTAACAATATATACATGTAATTTAAAAAAAAAGAAGAATGCAGTAACAATTTGTATTACAATATTTAATAAGAACAAATCAATACGGTATATTCAAATAAAGTATTTGTAACAGAAATAATGATTGAAGCAGGGTGATTTCAAAACAGAAGCATGAAGATAAATTTTTGGTGTTTAACTGTATTAAAGTTTAATTTGTTTAGTTGGAAGGGGTGAGATTATGTGACAACTGCCCAAATTTTTTTATTATTTAGGTGAATTTCAGCCCTGTATCAAAT
>PXIH01S0010591.1:4027-17616 GCA_003024985.2 Euperipatoides rowelli | reverse complement strand
ACTCATACATTCATTTAATTTTCAACTTTATTTGAACAAACAGTATAATAATTAAAACTTAATAGTAACTAACTATTATTCAATTAACACTTCAGAAAACTATCAGAAATAAAATGATTTATTAATAAACTATTAGAAGTCTACAAATTTTATTTTTCTAATTAAGTCTACTTTATTTACTGAAAAATTTCACTCTTTTATTTGAAACATTTCCCCGCCAAAAAAATAATTATTGTCTGCTAGTTTTTATTTAATATAATATACACTTTTGGTTAACATATTAAAGTGAAAAAAAAAACTTATTGCAAAAATATTATTTATAGTGTGAGTGGGTATTAAGGCATAGAGTTGTAGCATCCATACAAATTACAACTTCACTGTTTTTTTTTTTTGTGGCTAAACGGTATGTCCTAGCCATAAAGTGATATAAATATTTTTGTAGAGAAATTTATTATCTATAATAATATGGTAATTTTGTTGTGCGGTCTACCATTTCCTCAGAGTGGAAGGTTTCTGCAAAAAAATCAGCTTGTTGATAATTTTTCCCCCTAAAAAGTCTAGTTTGACTGTACTATTAAGGATAGGCTATACTTAGTTCCATATTTTGTATGCACATTGAATACCATTCATTGGAATATAAAATTATCACAACAAAAAATAAAAACTTTACGGTGTCATAAAAAAAAACACTTCTATTATCTCAGAAAAAAGTACCCTTGAAAATTAAAGTCATTGTTACTAACAATAGAATAAGTACATCAAGGTTGATTTCTCGGAACTTTATTAGCAGAACCTATTCGCAGATAAAATTGAGAAGATGTATCTAGTTAAAGAAAATGAATTTAAAAAAACAATGAGACCGACAGCACCGTCACCATCTGAACGTGCAATCAACAACCGACTCTAAATCAAGAAAATAATGGCGGCTATTTTAAATTCAACTTCCTTATCTGTATTTGGAAAAATGCAACGATACAATCAAGTATAGCCTAAATGAAATATTGAGTGCTAATAAAAAAAAAAACAAGATAAAATTATACAACTTCAACTTCCATCAGCAAATAAATCTTTCCAGAACATTCTAACCTTTATATCAAAACTTATTAGAAATCTGCTGGAATTATTCTACAAGAAATGGCTATAAATCCACCCCTTTTGGATGATAAAAATGAAATTTAATTAATAATCGTACATACTGAACACTCATACTGTGGACTGGTTTAAAAATGTCAAGTAAACTATTATATTACTAAGCTTCAAACAGGATTTATATTTTTCTTTCTACATAGTAATATTTCTTTTAAATTAATGTTTTTAAAATTTTATTCAGGTATATTATTCCATATTACATCTAGAAGTAATATCCTATAGAAAATATTATTGACAATTTGTATCTATTACCTCTACCTGCTTTTCTTTTTTTTTTTTATAAAGGGGGTTTTCTTACCCGCACTTTATTCAACCTCCTCTACCTGCTTTTCTTTTATTCAGAACAAATAAATTTTGGCTATTTCTATCTACGACAATTTTTTTATACATAAAGATAAGGCCAAAATTAATTATTTTTTTTGAGAAGGGGCCAATAAATTTAACTTACTGTATTATAATCTCTTATGATATGATAATTATATTTAATTACAATGAACCTGAAAGACCACCAATTAGTAAAGATCATCTCATATAATTAAATAATAATGAGAGGCTTCAAACAGGAGCAACTAAAAGCGGGTGTAACGAATGCCTATTTTACCGCGTTTTTAACATCTGCGCATATATTTCCGTCATTACGATAGATTTTCGGAAATTAGATCAAAATTTTCTAAATCAATCAAAAAAATGATTATTTCACCCCTTCATCATGATAGGATTGGGGCATAGTACGTAGTTAGTGCTAGGGTTCAGGGTAATGGTAAGGTTAGGACTGTAAATTTAAAAATAATTCTGCTATTAAAACAGTGAATGGACTTAGTTACGCCTGTTTCTATGCACTCGTCTTCTAACCCTTAAGCATTACCAGTTTCATTTTTATTGATTTGACTTGAGGCAGTAAGTGAACTATGATCCAACAGGTTGAGTCTGGTTTCCAATAATAAACTATATTTTAGAATACTTTATATGATTATCGTGTATAATTTAAATATAAGCTTATTATTAACATTAAAAAAAAACTGACTTTTCCAAGATTTTCAAATAATGATAATATACCTAAGTTGCTTTAAATAAGGAAATAAGATTATTGTATTGATGTAAATAACTTTTTTTTTGATGCAGGAATGGGATAAATATGCTAAATATTATAATCAGAGAGAAAGTGTTAATAATTTTAAACAGCAGTGAGTTAAGTGTTCATGCAGTGCCAGATCTAAGGGGGGGGGGGGGAAAGAAGGGGAAAATGCCCTGGGTACCACATCAGGGGGGCAGCAAAATGGTCCTTGAAGTAAAAAAATTATACAGTATATAAGGACTATCAAAATGTGATACAACCCCCCCAAAAAAAAAACCCTCTCAAATTATTTACATTTGAAGTACAAAACGTCCATACAACTAAAAAAAAAAAAAGCTCATCAAAATATTTTGTTTGGAAAAACACAGAAATTGGGGGCGTCAGAAGCCAACTTTGCCCCTCCCCCCCCAAAAAAAAAATGTCTAGATCCACCACTGTGCTCATGGATGGAGTGCTAAATGCTAATGCCTCTCAGCCTCCCACCACTGGAAAAAAAAGAAAAGAGGGGATGGGCACACGCATACAATTTTTTTTTTAAAAAAAAAAGATTAATTATTAGTCCTCATTAATATTGAAAAATCTTTTTCAATACCAATTTAAAAAAAAAAAAAACTTTGACAAAGCTAAAAAATTTTTTAAAAATTTTATTTGCAATTTATAAGATGACTGTTTGCCAACAAATGTAGAGATTGGCCTTGTGCTGTGCCTCCCCCCCCCCCCTGGGCTGAGACCCTTGGCTGTAGCTGATGAGCTCTTTGTCCTGTTAGAAGTTTTGTGTTTTGTTGTGTTATGCTATACATGAGTCTGTTGATCTGCACTGCTGTCCCACTATTATTTATTAATTTTGATGAGTGGATTTGAATCTCCGATGGAGGTGACCCCTGTTTTTATTATATTTTCAGGGATTGTGGTGTTGGGCGGTTGGTGCTAATTGCCATCAGTCGCTGCTTTAGCACCTCAGCTCATGCTGTTTGCATTAGCCATTCACGTTATTGTGAGCTAAATTTTATATAGGGTTGTGGTAGGCTTTTCCCATTTCATTTGCAAGGGTAGGGCTCCCCACCTATTTTGCTTCTGCATATCATTTGTATATATTTAGTCACATTTCATAGTTTTACTCACACTTAATTTAGTTTTTTGCCCTTGCAGCCAGGTTGGCATTGCACTTCGCCTCCTGTTGCCCTTCGGCCCATCTTTTTAGTGACTTTACTAGAAATATTTATATATAGTTATTTTCAGCATTCTCAGTGCTTCCTCTTTTTGTGAAGCCTCTTAAGCCTTTGCTGTTTACTGTTTGATGCGTGGTTTTGATATATTTTCTATCTTGTGATGCAGCATACAGGGACCGTCCCTCTTTGGGGAGATAGTACCCAGGGCTGGGACCCATGACTGTAGCTGATTGTCTCTTTGTTCTGTTATAAGTTGAGTTGTGTTATGCTATAGATGAGTCTTCTGATCTGAGCTGATGTCCCGCTATTTTTTTTTATTATTTTTGTTGAGTGGATTTGTATCTCCGATGGAGTTACCCATGTTTTTATTATATTTTCAGGCATTGTGGTATTGGGCGGTTGGTGCCAATTGCCATCAGTCGCTGCTTTAACACGTCAGCTGTTTGCATTGGCCATTCATGTTTGTTTCACATTATTGTGATCTAAGTTTTATACTTTATATATTTTAATCTTCATAGTATTAGGATTGATATAGGGTTTTACATTTCATTTTGTGGGTATGGTTTTCCCCCCCTTTAATTTACATCTGCATCATCATTTGTATATAGTTAGTCACATTTCATAGATTTACTCGCACTGCATCTGGGTTTTTGTCCTTGCAGCCAAGTTGGCATTGCACTTCGCCTCCTGTCGCCCTTCGCCCCATCTTTTTAGTGATTTTACTAGAAATATTTATAGTCATTTACACCGTTCTGAATGTTCCCTCTGTTTGTGAAGTCTATTGTGCCTTTGGTGTTGACTGTTTAATGGTTGGTTTTGATTTATTTTCTATCTTATGATGCAACGTCAACGGACTGTCCTTCTTTGGGGAGATAGTACTCAGGATGCTGCATCGGAGTGGTGATGTTGTATCCAGGTGGTCTACAGTGTGGCCATGTGTTTTTTGTGGACTTGCGTGGCTCAGATGCATAGTACCTGGTGCTAGCACTTCCAGAGGGAGTTTCACTCCTAACTACGGGTAACCTAATCTGGCACTGGGCTGCTTCCGAGCCTGATAGCCATTAGTTTCCCTATTCTTACTAAGTAATAATACCTATGAAGGGACATATTTTGACTTTTTTGGGGGGTTCTGGGTGCAAAACACATGTGGGGCCCGCTAGTCCAGAAGGGATCTGGGGGGATACCCCAGCAGGGTACAGGGGCAAGTAAATTTGTGCTTTTAAGTTCCTGTGAGTAAATTAAAAAACTTTTGTCTCAAAGGGAAGTTAAACCTTAAAAATATTTTATTTGTTGTATAACCTGAATGTAATAAATATCTGTTATAATTTAGCATGTAGGGACCATCAAATTTGGGGGACGCTAACTAATTTGTGTTAACATAGGTAAAACTTACAAAAGGTCTGTGCATACCATAGCAAAAAAAAAAAGTTTGGGATGGAGCCCCTCAAAATTGGGTATCCTGGGTGTGCGCCCATTGATCCCACTTGTAACTCCGCCCTGTAACTATGCCTCAATCAAAAAGTGGGGAACAAATTTATTTTTGTGTTCTGAGATTCATAACCACAAACCTTAACCCTTACCCAGTGTCTTTTTTTCCCAATAGGCCCGGTAGACCTAGGCCTCAGGGCCTAATTCTGAGAAGGCCCCACACCCAGTCAAACTGTGACTTTTCAAACAATAATTTAGAATACAAAAATTTGGATATAACAAATATATTGTAAAACTAAACTTCTGAAATCTAACGCGATCAGCCGATTGACGCCATTACAAAGTGAAAACGGTAGTAAAGCGTATTAGCACAAAAGAAAAATTTAAATTTTTTAAAATTTTATTCAATTATTTAATACTAACCTTTAAAGCATATTAAAAATAAAATCAATGTTATGTAGCTTACTTAAAAAAAAACCCTGAGTGGCCCCGGATTGTGTAAGGGCCTAGAGCCCACTATAAACAAAAATAGACCATGCGATCCTGAACCCAAACTCTAACCATGTGTGAAAACGATATAAAATACACTATGCTCCAACCCTATGGTAATTGAAATATGAAATACACACTGTGAATCCAATCTCCCCCCCCCCCAAAAAAAAAGCTGACATCTTGCAACACAAAAGTTAAATTCGGACGTTTTTAACTCCCCCCCCCCCGAGTCTCTAGATAATGTCCAGCTTTTAGTAATTTACCCTTATATTGCACCCTACCTCCTACTATTATGCCCCAACTCTCTAATAATCAAGAGGTGAAATAATCAGGGGCAAAACTTAAAAAGTGCCGTAAATTCTCCCCGGTCAGATTCCGTTATCTTCCCACCAACATAATTATTAATGTTAGGAGTCACGCGACAACTAAAATGTAGTAGTGTGTGGAATTAGTATTTTTTCTCGTCGATTTTAATATATTTTATTTACAATCTCAACCTTACCGTAACCCTGAACCCTAGGATAATCTAGAGGTGAAATAATCTTTTGCTGAGTGCTGATCAGATAACGGAATCTGACCGCCTCCCCAAATATGGAATAAACCTGCTTGACCATTTTTGATGATTTTTACATAATTTCTGTCAGTTCAACTGTTAACCAATCTACAATCGTTTTTATAATAATCATGGCACGTTAATGCCCGGCAGAAACTTCTGATTATTAGAATCTAATAACAGTCCATACTAGGCAGGCCCTAGGGACATTTAATTTTTTTTTTTTTTTCATATTCATTTCCAAGGAAATAATATTTTATCCATCCTTTCCCTTGACTAAGGTTAAGGATCGTTTTAAATAAAATTGTATAAAAATTGACCGAAAGCAATTGAAAAAAAAACGCAAGCTGCTAGTCAATGTAAAAACGATTTTTTTTCTTACTATTTATTAAAAAAGTTTGATACAATTTTATTTAAAAACGATTATTAACCATAACCTTACCCTAATAGAAATGAAAGGAAAAAATGGTGGGGGGTATGGAAAATCATTAGCACGGTCAGCAAATAGTCTTTCTTTATCTTCTTGATCTTGTCGTCGTCTGCTACAGCTGAAATAAGCGGGAAAAGCAGTTTTTCGCGAAAATACTGTATTTATGCTCTTTTGGCTGCTAATTTACTTTTTATTGTTTAATGCCACACTTAAGGATTTTCAGCATTCTATAAATTGTATTTGAATACACTCTGAAGGAATAATTTTATTACCTTTCTGTTGGAACATAATTAAAGAATTAAGAAATTGCATTTTACTCCTTCCGGTCCACGAAATAACAGCGTTTTGTATCCACTTTGCTATAATTCGAAAAAAAAAAAAAAATGTTTAAAATTCATTATTCTGGAGGTTATCAGCTTATAAATAAATAACTAATAATGCTGCTGAAAGTGCAAGTAATCTTGAAAGTAAGTTAAATATGTTAAATTTTAATAATTAGTTAGATGCAGCTAAAATATTCACCGATTTAGAAAATTTGCATAAAAATTTATAGTATTTACAGTAGGCCTATATAATGTTTTCTTATCCGTCCACACTAAATGTTTATTTTTAACTATGCCCAGGTTAGTCAATTATTTAGTTTTACCCACTGTATTTATCTAACCTATTGTCTGTTTTACCCTCTTTCCCCTTCCTCCCCTCCCCCTCAATTTTACTGTTTAATTTTTATTTTCTTTGTTTTAATGCATTTATTATTTCTTTCTTGTTATTTGTTGGTTATTGGGATTATCTATCCATTAATTCAATTTCATCTGAGCTGCATTTCAAACTTTATTGGTTGACACTATAAACAATAAACAAATTGTATTATTTATTTCAAATCAAGCGTATTTTTTTTAATATATTCCACCTCTAGGCTGCATAAAGTAAGTATTATGTTATTACTGTATAATAAATTGAGTCTAGAAACGGGACCCAATAAGTGACCTTTTTAGTCGCATGATTAAAATGGATAGCTGATTATTTTTTTTTTTATTTACAGTCCTCACTGTCCCCTGAACACATTTCCATCAGATTTTCCGTAATGACACAAATGCTGTAAATGTCACTTATTGGGCCCCGTTTCTAGACACTTCTGTTAGACCCAAATAACAAATAAAAAAATTGTAGGCCTATATTTATTTCAAATAAAGCCTTTTTTTTTATTCCACCTGTAGGGAGCTGACTATAGGCCTACAGATCTACGTCAGAGATCCTCTGAAGAACGTTATAAATTAAACTACATAATCTACTGTATATTTTAAACATGGAGGATTTTTTCATGGATAAATAATTCTAAAAATGTTCAACAATGTAAAAACTGTTACCAATAAAATATAAAACTAATAACTGCATTCTGGAGAACTAGCGAAATAATTTACCCAGTGACAAATAAGTTTTTAAAATATATCTTAGGTGTTTCTGGAGTTATGGAGAGTGGAGTTTGCTATAGGGTTGGCCAGCAAACTTTGGAGCTTCTTTTATACTGAATTTTCAAAAAATAATACCTGGGCATGTAAGGTCATAGGGATCCCATAATAGCAAAGGTAAGATGTGTTTTAGCTGGGCTTTCAATAAAACATTGTGCTAGGATGAGTGGTTGATGAGGAGTATCAAACCTTACCAATTTAGATAGATAACCAAGAATTAAATATTCAAGAAGACCTGCAATATTATAATTCTAATGCTGACATTACTAAAATTAACAGATTTATTAACAGTAGGATCATCATTTAAACTTCCAAAAAATTTGATGTTCACACCGGTAAGAAATAATAAAATTAAATTATTTCCTCTTAAAATTATACACACTTTAGTAAATCATAACAATGAAAAGCACAGTGGCGTCCAAAGGGGGTGATGGGTGTGCGGCTCGCACCGGATGCCACCATTGGAGAGGGCGCCACCCAAAAAAAAATTTTTTTAATTTTTTTTTTTGTGGGGAGGGCAAATAAACTCCTCTGCTACTATAATATTGTCATTAGTTTATTTCATTAATTTTCCCCTGTGGTACTGAATAGGTCATACAATAGAACCAATGAAGCATTAAAGTGAAATTTAAAGTTTAAAAATCATAACAGCCAAAAAAAAAAAGCTAATCAAATCGGACAGAAAGGCAAAAAAACATCTAGTCAAGCAAAAAAAAAAAAAAGCTCATCAACATATCTGCAACATAAGGTGTACCGGGTATCGAAACATCATGGGACATCACTGGATGAGGCCCATGGGGGGGGGGGAACCATGAGATCGCACTGGGTCACACCAACCCTAGTGATGGCAATGATTAGACTGTCAAAGAAATTATACTATTGCTTTAGATTTTTCAGACCAAATAACAAGCTATGGATTATGAAAATAATAAAGTAAAAGACAAGAATGCAATTATATTATTAAAAGTGAAGCAAAAAATATAATTTGTGAAAGTACACCAGAGGGATTATCAACCCTAATAGGTCTAATAGGTTACCTTGACTGTAAAAGTTTCTGTCTTGGGTAATTGGAAATGGTAACAAAATTTAATTTTATTATGGTTAAAACTCCTAATGGAAGACTTATAGAGACTTCACCAATGAACTTCGGATTTTATACTAAAAATAAAACAATTCTAGGGACATACCAGTTTCAATGACTATTAATGTGAAATTATTTTTGAAATTTCCTGTTGGTACCAAAAAAAATATGTCATCATTGCAAACAAATTGGGACACGTAACAGCTGTCTCCTGAATTACTGTAGTCATTTTAGGTCCCTTTTCTCAATCAAACGTGTGTAGAATCTCTTAAGCCCTCTAACTGAAAATTAATCATGAAATGGAAATTATTAATCCACGAACTTCACCAATACAACACACCTATTGAAGATGGTCAATAAAGTGATAGTGATAAGCAAACTCCAGACCAAATTTAAACTCAAAGTTTAAAAAAACAAAATGATCCTTAAAAATAAAATAAAAGAAATTGCTGTATCTCAGCAATAAATTGGAGCAACAAAATATATTAGGATTATTTATTAAGATCCAACTCAAATAGGAAAGTGAATAATCCAAAACTACATTTGAACGATGATTCATATTCTGATTGAGAATGATAGACCTACTTGAAGCTTCTGTAGCCTATTCACCTGATAATACATCAGTCCAGTCTCCTCCTCTTATGGTACATACTGTACATAACCCATGACAAAGTATATGGAAGTAAAATGATGCAACAGAGTACAAGTAACAAAAGTACTGGAAATGGTAAGTATTCTTTTTAATTTTATCCTTCTAACATCATTGTCCTGTTAACTTAACATAATAACACTAGCAGACTTTTGTAAATGTAAGATAAAAAGATGGCTCATCAAAGCCTATTTTTGGTTATAATGGGCCCTAGGCTCTTACCCAATTTGGGCCCCTCATGTTTTTTTTTTTTAGTGTTTTATGTGTCTGGACCCCCTTTTGGACCTGGGTGGAATGTATTTATGTAACCCTTGCAACTCCCCCTCTCATAAACCCTGCTGTCAGCAATTGCAACACAGTCCTCATCAAAGGAAGAAGTGAAAGGATATTTTTACTACCGTTTTCACTTTGTAATGCCATTGATCGGCTGATCACGTTAGATTTCAGGAGTTTAGTTTTATAATATAATATTTATTATATTCTAACTTTTGTATTTTTAATTTTTGTTTAAAAAGTCGGTCGAACTGAGTGCAGGGGCGGGGCCCTTCTGAGAATGAGGCCCTAGGCCCAGGCCTACCCGGCCTATTAAGAAAAAATGTCTTGCTCATTATGAAGTTGAATAAGAATGAATATTGATTTGTTTTATACAAAAAATAAATAGTTGCCAATATTTAATGTACATAATTTTAAAGACAAAGAAATTTATTCTTAGAATCATGGAAATCTTGCCCTACTAAGGCACTTCTTTTATATGAACTAAAATTTGTAAATTGGTACCATGAATTAGTTACTTTATAATTGCTTTGAAGAAAACTATATATAAAAAAAAATATGATAAATAATAACTCAAATAGGGAAGGGAGGGAAAATGGAGTTATCAAAAATTCACTTTAATCTGGAAAATATTTAAAAAATCCATTCATTCCAATGATATAATGATATTAATTAAGGCCGGGATAGTTATGTAAATACATGTTTTTTAATTGAATACTAATCACATGCTAATTATGAAATCTTTACCGATCTTGAAAAATTGAGAGAATGACAATATTATTAAAATACCCACATATTTCAAGTTTCTTTATCTTATATATTTACATATTTAAAGAATAAATACATGTTTTTACATATTTCAATAATATTTTTTTTTAAATTAAATTTTGAGATATTCCGCATGCTTTAAAAATATTGAAATAAATTAGTCTTAAAAACTTTTGTGGCAGCTACTGTTTGAAGCTATAATTAAAATAAATCTTTGTATACTGTACTTAGAAGCTTTCACATAAAAACTATAGGCCTAGAGAGCACAATACTAGAAACTGAAATATTAATTTATTTTTAAAAATAAGTTTGTTAAGATAACCAAGCAAAAACGTTAAAGCTATTTAAGTTCACAGAATAATGAATTTCCAGGACTTTTCATCAGTTGAAAACATCTTTCCTGATTCCAGGTGAATAATCAATAACATGGCACGTTTCCTTTACTCACTTCTAAACACAATAGCAAATGTGAGGAAAGATTTAATTATATTAAAAAAAAACTATTAAATCTCTCCCATCAGGTCACAACAATCTGTTTTCTTTAAAGATTTATGCCAAGCTGTAATATCTGCAGACATTTTTTTTTTAAATTTATTTATTTCCGATTTCCCTATTAAAAAGTTTTTATTTTTTAAATAAAAGTAAATTACATCTTTTTATTAATTTTATTGTAGGCCTACCTTAATATATTTTAATAAAAGTTACATATTTCATAATTTTTTTGTACATATTTTCACTTTTCAGTACATATTTAAACAATTTTTAGCACAGATTTATGTACATATTTCACTATTTTTTATTACATAACTATACGGGGCCTAGATATAATATTGTTACTGTATATACTTGCTATGTAATGAAAGAGAAAAATAATTCTGGCATACACATACCATACTGTAACCAGGGACGACTGGCTCATGAGATCCGCCTGGGAAATGTACCCATTTTCCTGACCTTGGGAAGGGAGGACAGTCTACATGCAACACAAATGAGGGGAGCTTGGAATTTTTTTAAAATGTTACAAAAAACATGGACCAGCCCAACAGGAAATTCCCAATTTCCCTGTGGTCCAGTCTATCATTGACTGTAAGTACGGCTGCAGTTGTAAAGTACTCGAAAGACACCAGACATATATCACTTTTGTGGTTTAAAAGAGCAAGTTTATTGGTTCATGGTTTTTACAGTGTGCCATATTTACACCAGGTGTGTACCCCAATGTCCTTACACCAAAGAAGGAAAGGTATAATTTAAAAATATTGTCCATTCTTCTTGCGAGTTTTTCAGCAATGACTTCGATGTTTTAAATCTGCATGCCAGTAATTGTTCAAGTAAGTTCTTTAAACACAAACTTTTTTTTGTTAATTATAATTTAATTATTAATATTGATTTTAGGATAATATCCACTAGCTCCTCTACTAATATATTTTTTCATTTCATTTTAGAAACTTCATCTACAAGTACAGTTAATGGAAGCGATTCTACTTCCTTCACAGAAGGGGCAATTGGCATATATTTGTGGAGTAGAGCAGCAACTCATTTAATTTCTACGTACTGACTTCTGCAGTACTTAGACAGCATTAGGGTGTGTACTCACCTAGGGCTTGATGAGTTAGGAGAAAAAATATCCTATAGCAGAGGCTTTAAGTGGGAAGGGCTTTATATGGACTATTTAGGAACCACTGATTAAAGTACATCAGTTGAACATCTGCACTTGTGAGCAAGTTTGCTTGTATGCTGTTAATAATGGAGCAATTATTAAGATTTTGTCTAAGGACTTGTCAATAGTGGCCATTGTGCTTCTAAAAGAGCAGTTTTAAAGTCTACCCAACACTAGTAAAGTTTTTAGTACACCGGAGGTGCCCTCTTAAAAAAATTAGTGTAATTTTCAACTGCAGCCTAATTTCAAAACCATATATTAAAAATACTAGCGTCTTGATCCCAGATATGCATTTTCCTCCAGCCCAAAATCAGCCAATCGGAGGCCGGCTTGCATTCTAGCTGCATTATAGTGTGTTATTTTATTTATTACTTATTTTTTAATATGTTTTCAAGATTTATGCTGGAGTTATGGCAGGGTGCGATTAAGGTTAGAGATTCGTTAATTTAATATATATTCATGTTGGAGTTAGGGTGCAGTTGTTAGTTTTGGGCTGGATCAAAATGCATATCTGGGATCCAGACACTAGAGGTCATGCACATGCTTGATAGGATTGATATGTTGACAAACTTCGGTACGTTAAAAAATGTAAATTTTTATGTTCGTTAAATTGTCTTTTAAGGTTTTAAGAACTGATCCTGATATTTACGTTAACAGAAAAAGATATCCAGTTCCAAATATGTTAAGTTAATCTGTTTTACAAAGTCTAAGAAGAGAGCATGTAGAAGTTAAAAGTGAAAATGGTTTTTCCCTTTCCGTTAACATTATTATTGCAAAACCTTTGATAGCTTATTTTTGTACTAGTGGAACCTAGTAGCAGATGTTTTAACAATTGCACTTGTTGATTGGTTAATGGTATGGCAGATGGAAGTATGTGTTAATATTATTGAAACCAATAAAAAAAAATTTCACCTCTAGACTATCATAGGGTTGGGGAATAGTGGGCATAGTTAGAGCTAGGGTTCAGGATTATGGTTAGGTTAGGACTGTAAACAAAAAAAATAACGCTGTTATCCATTTTGATTGTATATGTGCAATTGTTAAATCTAATTACAATCATTAATTCCAATCACTAATTCCCTGGCTACTAGACTAGTTTTTTTACTTGGAAATTTGTTGTTAAAATTATCTGTATTGATGTATGGATTTATTCTAATTATACTTTAGTTGGAAAGCATAATTAAAAATGAATAATGATATGGATAAATTGTATGTTTTGTCTATGAAGTTAATGTCTTATTATTATTATTATTATTCGGTTTTATTTAAACACTGTAATATACAAGAAGAGTGGTACATTATTAAAAAATTATTAAAAGACCTAGCCCATAATGGATGTGGTCTTTTATTACATTCAGAGATGATTCTATTAATTTAAATAAATACAGTAGGTTAT
>PXIH01S0010583.1:3891-21644 GCA_003024985.2 Euperipatoides rowelli | reverse complement strand
GCCTTCATCGGAAAACACAAATCTTGCAGTAGACTGTACATATTATTGCTAATGCTTGTTAGCAACAAAGCGGTGCATCTCGGGTCGTTGACTTCCACTTCCTTGACTATGAAATATTGCTCCAATTTATCTGCAAATATTTCTATGTCATCTGACCCGCAATTGAACACTTGCAATTGCCCTGCTATACTCATTTTTTCTTTTTCAACAAATTAAAACAGACTCCGCAGAAAGTATAAAAAAAAACTTGCTCAACAAATATGGCGGATAGACTAACCAAATATTGCGCCAAAACTCAATGGTTTACCAATCCCTCGTCATCGCCAATTGTCATGTATCACATGTGTGTAAATATTAATGATAACCATTCCACAATCGTTTCACTGGTTTATTTATAATCCTTAAGATTCTTCTACTCTACATTTACAGCAAGGTAAAACTCTGGCCTACATCATTACATACAGTATAACCAGATCGGAGGACAAAGCTCCTGCACATGCACAATACTCTAACCCCCGACTGGACAGTTCTCTCCCTACACTTTACAAGCCATTTCCCAATACATTACATTTATTGTATGCAATTTTTAACAAAATATTTTTAATCAGATCAACATAATATTCTAAAGGTAAAAAATTCCATATTTGATTTGTTTGAATAAAATATTTTTGATTTGGCCATTCTAAAAAATAATAAAAAACCCGAGAATGATTATTATTTACTCCAATATCATATTTTAACAAATTTAACTGTTGGCTATCATTCATTTATGAAAATACAAAATAAAATATATCTGCAAAATAAGTCTCACAGTTATAATTTTGTAGTGTTTGACTTAACAGTTTCTCAGAATCTTCCAAAAACTCAATCTTCCATGTAGTGGACATAATTTTCCAAAAATAGCCAGCTGCAACCAAGTTATTTTTCTTAATTGCTTTTCCAAATCCATTTGATGAGAAATCATCTGGGGCTGAATTCTGAAAATTTCCTAGGAGTTTTAAAGTCCAGAGTGAGACTAAATTTAAATGATGGTTGGTGGAAGAATGTCCATTATTACTAAGAATTTTTCCTTTATCATGCGATGACATTTTATTCCATAGAATAGTAATATCATCCTCCAAACAATAAATACACGATAATATATATTGATCCCTAATGTTTAGTTCATTATTTTTAACCAAGAATGTTATTAAATACTTTTTTCTTGATCAAGTCTACCCTCATGGTTAAAACAAAATATTTTCAAATTTAAATCAGTGATACTACAATCTTGCACAATATCTAAGAGGAATAATACCCATTGATATATGTCTATTCTGAATGATTTAATGGTAATTTGTAATATCTCAATTAGCTCTTTTGGTAGTTTTAACTTCTGAATACATTTTGAAATTTTAGAAAATTTCTTGTTTATTTTCTTATTATTATTGAAATAATAATTGCTTAGTGGAAGCTTATCAGAATCATTTAAAGATTTGTACAGCAATCCTTTGAATAACAATTTTCTAATCAGTGATGGAAAATTATTCATTTTTGGATGAAGTTATAAATAAACCATTGAAGAATTACATTCACCAAACAAAAGCAGTTCAAATATGAAGTTGCGGCGCGTCAATCCATTACAAACAAAAGCCCACCAACGATATTTATACGTCAGTCTATTATGATCTTAACTTCAACACTCCCCCTTAAGATATATTATAATACTCATTTGATCAGTTAGTTCAAAAGATCAGCAATCACTTGGTCAGATATACAATACTTTATTATCATAATCCCAAGGGTAAATTTTGTAAAATATATTTATCAAGCTTCAAACTATAATGACGACATGCATGACTAGTAGGCCTATAAATAAAAATAAAATAGGAACATGACCTAGTCTTTCATATAATGTCTGTCCTAATCTTATTCCGATAAATTTCTCACGGCCTGGAGGTCCTTGAATCAAAGCAAACCCTTTTGTTAATGCCCAGCTAAAAGCTAAAAATTGTGATTAATTTAAACCTAGTTTATCACATGATCGCCCTGATTGTTTTGCAATATTGGTATGGAATAATTTTTGATGTAATAAGTTTCAGATAGTTGGGTGGCATTATATCATAATTCTTATCACATTTTATAATATAATCTGCAAGAGGTAAAAACAAGCTATTGAATTCTCGAAGGCCTTCAAAATGTGTCGATAAGCTTCAAAATAGACAGTCGACTCGAATGCAGTAAATGTATGTTTAAAAATATCGGGAATTGGGATAATCAAATGAACATATAAAATACCCCTCTTATATCTGGAGGAGCACTTAGGGGTGAAGATCACTAAATATATAATAATAATAAGAAGCCTTAAATCATGATCTTCAACTGTAACAAATAGTAATGTTTCAAAGTTATCATGAGACAAGCACAACAAAGAGCCATAAATTAGGAATTTGCTGGCATGCAAATGCAAATATGTACCATTAATCATATTTGGTATAAGATATCTTTTTTTAGATAATAATAACTCAGTTGTAGGAATCATATAAATTGTTCTAGAATCATCAGATGGCTCTGTTTGACATTCCTCTAGATCTTCGGGATTTCTAGTTATAATGACCAAATTATTGCTTATTAGATTTTCATTATTTTCTATGCTCACTAGTTCAGCTATTTCAGGCCCCAAGGTGTTTACAATGTGAAAGTTATCATTCGTAATCTCCTCGTCCTTTTCTCTGCTCACGACTTCATTATGTTCAGGCTCTGAAGTGTCTTGGGGTTCCACTTCTTTACTCTTCATGTTAAGACAGGTACTCAATTCATTCCTTGTTTCCTTTGATTGATCATTGGTATTAATTTTGTAATGATCCCTTATCTTTTCCCTTTCAGTACCATTACATTATTTTGGTATATCTCACAATTACTTGCTCTATATTGCACTTGGAATCTTTTTTCCATAATTATTTTGAGTGATAAAATATTATATTTTAGTTCAGGTGCCATCATTACGTTTCGGCACTTTGACAACCGTATTATCCTCTCTTCAACCATGGAATGTAGCTTTTAACCTGAATTAATCCATTATTCTCGTAACATTCACTTTCCATTAATTCCTCCTTGTTAACACGCTGATGAGTACTCATTTCCATTACCCATTTCATGGTACAAGATTTCATTAATTAGTCTACCAAACATCATGTATAAAGTATATTGAACTTAGCAAGTCACGTTTGTTGTTGGTCCAGACATCAGTATCATAATCTCGTTAAATGACGACAGTATATCCAGCAATTATCACATCATTCCTAACTCTACTTAAGTTTCACAACTGGTGATATAAAATGAACTCAGTAATAGCACAAACAAGTATTACTTTTCAATAACATAAACTCAATGTTATAATTTATTAGATTATTAAGACAACATTTCAGCCATATAACCAATCAACATGATGACGTTCTACAAGTCAGGAAAGCTATCCCATCATGCATAGCCTACAGTCAGGTAAAAAAAAGAGATAATAATTGTCCATGTTAGCAAGACAGTCTAAATACTGACCCAGTAATTTTGAAGTAGCAATAAAAGTAAACGGAGTAGAATAACAGTTAATATCAAAGAATAAATCGACTAACTAGCCTATGAATGGTTACAAGTCTATAAAATATTATTTATATTAATTAATCTGCACTAAAATTATTATTAAAAATTATTTACTAATAACTAGTGACTAACAAATAACCGTACGTCTTTAAACTGGGAATTGTTCCTGGGGTGAGGTCTGAATGCAATCAACAGAGTTTATATATCTATAATTCTAACAATTAAACACTAATGATAATTAACTAATATTAAAATGAAATTAAATAAATTATTATAAATACAGTATATGCAGTAGTATTAAATATATATGTCAGTCGTTCCTTAAATGCTGTGTCCCTAATTGCAAATCTCAATCTACCATCAATTAGATGATCAAATTTATGACCATGGTCACAATCTATGGCAATTGATTTAAGTTCAGCCACTAAATTATCTATTGATTCGGTTTTTGTCAATGCTGTTGAAAATCGTGATTGTGTGTGTTATTTTTATATGGGCGATAAAGTTCCTCGAACTTTTTTAAAATCTAATGGTGTCTCACAAAGGAGAGTTGGAGTTGTGGGTGTGAAAACGAACCCCTTATATATCTTCCTGGCTGTTGGTCTGAGCACTTGTAATAATAAGGCTCTGTGTGGCCCGTTGTTTTTCTTGTTGCATTCACATGCTTCTTTGTACAATTCAGAGGCCAAATGCCATTTCTCCCATGCCCGAGCAGGCTTCATTCCAGGCTCAAAGTGTGGCAGGGGTTATATAAAAGCAGTCACCATTGTTGTGATGATTTCCATAAACCCCCCTCCCCCCTTTATAGTTGGGCAATCCTCGTTGTCATGTTATATTGGCAGTTGGAGGAGTATATTTATGTTGGTGAAATCTGTACAGAAATATAAAATATTCCTCACTCATTTTGAAGTAAAGGTAGAGATGTCTCTGAACATGAACCAGGCTAACTTGTTACACTGCTCACCAGTGCTCTGTGTTACCCTGAACATGCAGTGACCTTAACACAAAACATTAATATAAAACAAAAGATCAGTCGAGTAGGCTAATAATAATAATAATTATTATTAACTAAGATTAATACAAAACAAGTATAAACCCAAGCAGGTTGTATTATTAGTATAGTGGCTCAAGAGCCATACATAATAGTTGTCTTCACTGTTACCTAATAATGTCATCCATCTCTTACGTTCATAGCCTTTTCCACATTATCTATTCATGGTGATTCATAGATTTAAAGTTGCTCACCTCCTCGAGTGTTCAAGTAATAAACTGCAAAATGTCCAATGATGTCTCCATTATCACCTCAGCTCCTATTTTCTGCCAGGGCTCAGCAGGAATAATGACCACATGCTTATTTATGCCCTGGATATTATATTTTCCAGCTTTTCTTTCTTTTTTTAATGAAGCTTTGTGAAGAGAATTTGACAGTAATTTATTCCACGTTTCCTATGTAAATTCATCATTTTTGCATATAACTAATATACAATTTTTATAATTCAAAACTACCAAATTTGTCTGCTTATTGCTTTCTTCTAACTGTTGTATTCCACATGGCAATTTTATCACATCATCATGTTTCTTAATAAATAATGCTGACTTCATTAATTTCTACATTATCCTGTTTTAATGTCTGGTTAATGTTGTTGGGCTCTCTTTTAGATTAATCATTTCTGTTTTAACTTGTTTTTCTGATTTTTTTTCTTCATTTTACTCCTTCTTTGCTGTAATTTTTCAATACTGAAAGATATATCTTCACATTCCTTTTTTCATCTCAATTGCATCTTCAAATCCCTTCAGTTTGGGTTGAAAATCTTTATTATCATCTAATAACTTAACAATTTCTTACATGTTGTTTTCATTTAAATTGACCAAATCAAATTGGAATTGAGACAAGCTTTTTTATAATTCATTTTTTATTTAAATAATAATATTTATTGGCACAAAATACATTATATAATCACATTACAAAATACAATGGTTGAGATTATATACTTCACAAATAGAATTTTTCAGATCTCCCACTACAAAAAGGTAAGCTTAATATCATATATATCCGTAAAAACATTACAAATCAAATATAATCAATATTAAATACAAATTTTAAAAGAACGAGCATAGGAATAAGTAGAAGAAGAAGCAGAAAACAAGAATAAGAAGCAAAAGAACAAGAATAGAAACAGAAGAACAAGAAGCAGAAAATGACAAGCAGAGGAATAAGTTGAATATGGAGCAGAACAATAATAATAAACAGAGGAATAAGAAGAAGAAGAAAAATAAACAAGCAGTAGAACAAGAATAGAAACCAAAGAACAAGTAGCAGAAGAACAAAGAACAAGTAGCACAATAACAGTAGTGTGCTATTTATAACCATTTGCTAGATGGCTAGTAGATAGTATTATATATGTTATTTATTTAATAAGCATGAAACACTAGAACTTTTATAAGTGAACTAATGATATAATTTATCATAATAATATGTTTTAATAACTTGACACTCAACATATAATGAGTTAAGACAAATAGTTTAATGCTACGTACTTACATGACTGGTGATATATGGCTGACATTTATTTGCTGACGGGGCTCCCCCTATATTTAATTTAATTTAATTTCATTTATTGTATCTATAGGTCTGCAGACCTCTATACATTTATACAAGTTTAACACAATAATAAGGTAAACAAAATCACAAAAAAAAATATAAGAACAAGAAAAAATATATTTCAATAAACACAACAGAATGTAACACTCAATGAAATATCAATAGATAATCTTACTAATAAACAAACAAACAGTCAATATCATAAAATGGGTTATTGCTCAGATTCAACATTATTAGCTAGAATGTATTTCTCAACTTCCTTTCTAAATGATGCTAATTATGCTGTTATGCATACGTCACATGTCCCCCTTTTTTTAAAAAAAAAAAAAAAATCAAACAAGATCAAAACAAAACACTAAATTTAAAGTCACTTTTCAGTCTTTAAATCTAGCTGGTGTCTTCACTATTCTTCCAGATCTTGTTTTTATTATATTTAGCTCTGGCTTAACAGCTTCTGACAATCTTCTCTTTACTTGACACTCCTACATCCATCTTGCCTGCTTTATCAACCTCTTTAGTCATTATTATAGGTGTTTCTATTTCCGTTTGTTCTATCTTTGGTAATTCTGTCACTGTTTTTATGTGTATGCGGTTACTTCTCAAAGTTTTTCCTTCTGGTGTTTGTATATTATAGGATATTGGTAGTGGGTGTATTTTTTGTAGAGTTCCTGGAATCCATGTTTTTACCTTGTGTTAAAATACTATAGGTTGATCCTTAGTTAATGGTTTTAAGTCTTTAGCTGTTTTATTTGCATAATCCTTCTGTTTTTGCTGATTTATTAATAGATTATTTCTTATTTCTTCAATGTTAAAATTTGGCTTCATGTTTTCCTCCTTTGCTGGTAGTAATGTTCTTATTTTCCGACCCATTAACACCTCAGCTGGAGATACTAATCCATGTGTGGTGTAGACTATAATTTAATAGTAGTAACTGTATGTCCATGTTATCCTTTCCCATGCATCTCATTCTTTTCTTGCAGGTCTGCACAAATCTCTCCACCATACCATTTGCCCTAGCATACAATGGACTGGATGTTTGGTGTTGACTATCCCATGCTTACATGAATTTTTTTAATTCTTGGCCATCAAAGGGTGGTCCATTGTCTGTGTAGATCACATTTGGGATACCATATCTTGCTNCTATCTCTTTAATAAAATCAATTACATACTCTGCCCTAGTGGACATCATTTCTTTTATTTCAATGTATTTAGAGAAATAGTCTATTGCCACTATATATTTTATTCCTAGCAGTACAAATAAATCTATACCTATCTTCTCCCATGGTCTGGTTGGTACTGGGTGTGCTAACAATGTCTGTTTATTATTTTTATTCCCTTCCTTCTGACACCGATAGCAATTTTATACATATTCTTCTATATTTTTGTTTAATCCAGGCCAGTAAACTACTTCTCTATCTCTTTCTTTGCATGTACTCATGCCCAAGTGTGATGCATGTATCTTTGTTAGTATATTTTCTCTTGCAGCTGCTGGAGATCACCAATCTTGTGCCTCTGAATACTAGGTCTTCTGATATATGCAGTTCATTTTGTATTTCCCAATATGGAAGCACTTCATGCGACAGTTTTTCTTTTTGTTTTTAGCCTCACATTCCTGGTCCTCCCTTATTTTTATTAATTTTGTTTGCAATGCATTTCTTCTTCTAATAAACTGAAGTGCTACACTTGTTTCCAGACCCAAGATGGCTGGTAGCTCCGTATCTATTAATTCAAATTCTATCTTAAGTTCTTGTCCTTTTTTGTTGATGCAATTACATATGCATGACCTAACAGAGTAAGACACCATTTTTTTTATTACCTTTATTTATGCTAGGTTTCATATTCAATTTATCATACATTCTTTTTGGTAGAACATTTATTTGTGAACCCGTGTCTAGTTTGAACTTGCACTTGTTTCCATTCACCTGTAACACTTCATACCATTCATGTAACTCATCTTTTGCAGTTTTAGTCATAAGTGATGCAATAATTTCATATTCTTCATCATTAACCTCAATATCATGAACATTGCTTTGTTATTGCTCCTAGATGTTTTGTTTGCTGCCTTTTGTTTTTTGTTTTGCACATTCAAGCATAGTGACCCGGTATCTGACAGTTATTGCATTGTTTACCAAAGGCTGGGCATTGTACTATTTTATCTTTCTTTTCACACCTATTACACTTAAATTTATCCTTACCTATTTTCTTGTATGTCATTTTATTTTTATTTTTCTTGTCATGAATATAATGTACAGTTGCTTCTTCTGATTGTATTAATTTGTTATGCACTTTAGATCTCATATGCTCGACATATTTCTATAGCTTGAATCAGAGACAAATTACTTTCTCTTAATAGCCTAACCCTTAGACCTTCATCTCTGATCCTACATATGAGTCTATCTTGCACTAGCAAATCATTTAAGTTTCCGAACTCACAATCCTATTCCTTTGCATAAAGGTCAGCAACAAATTGATCTATATTTACTCATTCATCTTGTGTAGTGGTGAAAAAAGTATATCTTATAAATGTTGTATTTTTATATGGCTTGTAATGTTGAGAAATTTTGTCCAAAATGTATGTTACCCTCCCTGTTTGGGGTATTGTAAATGACATAGCTTCTAATATTTCCACTCCCACATCTCCAAGTACATGGAGTAAAATGTAACATTGCTGCTCTTCTTTTTAAGCGATAATTTTGCCGCTCCGTAATATATTGTGAATTTATGGCACCACTTTTCCCAATCCTCTGCCGGGTTTTTTAATGGTCTAAACTCTTGTGGTTGTTTAAATGAAGCCATCCTTTATTATTTTAAAATTTTAATACTTTAATTTTTCCTTTTTTTTTTATTCACCAGTATTATTTATATTACTTCCTTCACTTACAGTTTATCGCATTGTTCATGCAATACCCATGCTTCATCGCCATGTGCTATTTATAACCATTTGCTAGATGGCTAGTAAATAGTATTATATATGTTATTTATTTAATAAGCATGAAACACTAGAACTTTTATAAGTGAACTAATGATATGATTTATCATAATAACATGTTTTAATAACTTGACACTCAACATATAATGAGTTAAGACAAATAGTTTAATGCTACGTACTTACATGACTGGTGATATAAGGCTGACATTTATTTACTGATGGTTCTCCCCCTATATTGCTAATTATGCTGTTATGCATACGTCACAAGTAGCACATAACAGTTGTCTTAGCACACTGTTACCTAATAATGTCTCCATCTCTTACATCCATAGCCTTTCCCACGATATCTATTCATGGTGACTCACAGATTGTTCATCTCCTTGAGTGTTTGAGTAATAAACTGCAAAATGTCCTATGATCTCTCCATTATCACTTCCGCTCCTATTTTCTGCCTGGGCTCAGAAGGAATAATGGCCTCATCCTTATTTATGCTCTGGATTTTCCAGCTTTTCTTTCTTTTTTAATGATGCTTTGTGAAGAGAATTTGACAGTAATTTATTCCACGTTTCCTTTGTAAATTCATTATTTTTGCATATATCTTATATAAAAATTTTATAATTCAAAAGTACCAAATTTGTCTGCTTATTGCTTTCCTCTAACTGTTGTATTCCACATGGCAAGTTTATCATATCATCATGTTTCTTCACAAATAATGCTGACTTCATTTCTACATTATCCTGTTTAATATCTGGATAATGTTGTTGGGGGTTCTCTTTTAGATTGATCATTTCTGTTTTAACTTGTTTTTCTGATTTTTTCTTATTTTTACTCCTTCTTTGCTGTAATTCTTGAATACTGAATGATATATCTTCACATTCCATTTTTCATCTCAATTGCATCTTCAAATCCCTTCAGTTTGGGTTGAAAATCTTTATTATCATCTAACAACTTAACAATTTCTTACATGTTGTTTTCATTTAAATTGACCAAATCAAATTTGAATTGAGACATGCTTTCTTATAATTCATTTTTAATTTAAATAATATTTATTGACACAAAATACATTATATAATCACATTACAAAATACAATGGTTGAGATCATTTACTTCACAAATAGAATTTTTCAGATCTTTCATTACAAAAAGATAAGCTTAATATCATATCTATCCATAAAAACATTACAAATCAAATATAATCAATATTAAATACAAATTTTAAAAAAAATGAGCATAGGAATAAGTAGAAGAAGCATAAAAAACAAGAATAAGAAGCAGAAGACAAGAATAGAAACAAAAGAACAAGAAGCAGAAGAACAAAAAGTAGAGCAAAAAGCAGCAAAATGAGAAGCAGAGGAATAAGTAAAAAAATAAGCTGAATATGACGCAGAACAAGACTAAGAAACAGAAGAATAAGAAACAAGAAAAAGAAACAAGCAGAAGAACAAGAATAGAAGTCAAAGAAGAAGCAGAATAAAAAAGTAGAATAAGTAGCACAAGAATAAGAAGCAGAAGAAAAAGAAACAGAAGAAAAAGAAGCATAGTACAGAGAAATACAGACATGTCTGAATGTATAAATCACAAATCCATAGTTGTCTAGGTATGGTTGTCCGACTTCCTTCCCTTATATCCAAAATCCTTTGGTTGTCTAAGCATGATTGTCTGACATTGCACCAAAAGTACCAAACCCTCCCCTTACAAGCCCAGTGTCTCAGACTGCCTACTGCCAATGCACAAAGGTATAGGTTCCTGCAGTGGTCCTTATTCTTCTGATTCTGAAATTTTAAAAGATTCTTAAAAACTATTTAATATTAGAAAATTGTTGAAGAAATCATTAATCATATTATGCAAACATATGAAACGCCAGCCTAAACTATAAAACTGTTAATGTCCCCAATGCAAATAGCTGTTTCTTCATAAACAATTAAATAATAAACATAAATCATATTACGATGAATAATTATCTTAGATTCCTTAAAATAAAAATAATAAAATAATAATTATCAGTTGCTTTAGAAAAGTAATAATTTTCAATTGTATTTCACAATCATGCAATTCAGGACAATTACTCTGTCACAAACAACGTCATGACCAAAGGACATTTTTAATCTTGTGATCTCAAACCAAGGCAGGAAAAAAAATAAGAGATCTTCCCAATATTAGTTTAACAAATAGAATCAATTTAATTGAAATTGTACTCAATCTTCCTGACAAAATTTCCATTAAAATCATCTCCAGATTTGTAAACTTTCAATATTCTTCCAAACAATAAAAAAAATGACAAAAGTGCTGTAGATAATCCAAATAATGTGACTGAAGGTTAATCAATATTGCAAATGGAGTCAAAAACATGAAACGTCCAAAGACGATTACTTTATATTGAAATTGTGATCACTTTATATTGAAATTGTAGTATCCGTGAATGAAGACAAACTTCAAATAAATGTATTTAATAGAAACTTAAATACTAGACAATGAAAATACATGTAATAAACAATTATATTGACTGACACATATGAAATTACAGATGCCTCATGCTTGACACCACTGCTCGCAAAAGAGTATCTCAGTTAAATCCTGCCCCCACCCTGTAACTAATAAAGTACACTGTTAAAATTATTCAATGAATGATTATAATACAGATTAATTTTTAAGATATGACACAAATATAACTCTTTTCAGCAATCAGGTTAAAATTGATATCTCCAACTAATTTTAAGTAAATTAAATGACCATTTTGCAGTATTCAAATTTCTTTAAAAAGTTTTTCAATGCCAGTTTCATAAAGTCAAATAAAGACTTCTTTATTAAACTTATGGTAGCTATCTTTTTAGCATACGGTAAGCTTACAAAACTAAATTTAGTCAATCTTCTTCAACAATATGACTTACAGTACATAAACTTTCAAAGCCGAGAGAATGTTGACTAACACTTCTCTGACAATTTAATTTAGCATAAAAAACAATTAAAGCAACTTTAACTTAAATAACTTAGATGTGAATAATTAGCTATACTGTACGTACAAGTGCCAAGTGCGTACAAGTGCCAAATGCGTGCACAGTTTCAATTCATTCATTTTTAAAGAATTTGTTTCATTTTCTTCTTTTAAAAACTGATTTTCATTTCTTGATTTTTCTAACTCCAACAGAATATTTGAAATCTTTTCTTCTAAATAGTTAATTTTATTTAGAGTAGAAAATGTCAAATGAAACGATGAAGATGATAATTACTTCATATGCAAATATAACTCTTTTCAGCAACCTTGTTAAGACATATCTACAACTAATTTTAAGAAAATTAAATGACCCTTTTGCAGTATACAAATTTCTTTCATAAGTTTTTCATTACCAGTTTCATAAAGTCAAATAAAGACTTCATTAATGAACTTATGGTAGCCATTTTTTAGCTAACTGTAAACTTACAAAACTAAATTTAGTCAATCTTCTTAAACTTTAAGATTTATATAAACATTCATAGCCAAAGAGAATGTTAACTAAGACCAATCTGCCAATTTAAATTAGCATACAAAACAATTAAAAACAATTTTAGCTTACATAATTTAGATATGAATAATTAGCTATACTACACATGCTTCGCACAGCCTCAAATCATTCATTTTTAAAGAATTTGTATCATTTTTTCTTTTAAAAATTGATTTTCATTTCTTGATTTTTCTAACTCCAACAGTACATTTGAAATCTTTTCTTCTAAATAGTTAACCTTATTTAGTCGAACAATGCAGTGTTTAATTTTTTTCTGTCATTTCTTCTATTTTAAATTGATATAAAATCTGGTTGCACCTTATCTAGCTTGTCTTGTATTTCCTTTAAACTTGGTAGATGTTTTCTTTTGGTAGTGACAGTGGGTTATTTAACAACTTTAGAAATGTAATAAACTCACATTTTTGGTTTGTTCTGGGATATTTAAAGCATTTTTGATAACATGTAGAAATTCATTCTGGATATCTTCTGAAAATAAACATTTCTCATCTGAACAATCCTCTATGGGGGAGAAAATATCTTTCCCTCATAGAGTATTTCTTAACACTTGTGGTATATTCCATCTGTAAATATATGGATTTCAAAATAACGCTTATAAAACCACCAGAGGTTTTAAAAATCACGATCTACAGTATTTTGGAAAACTTGTAGAAAAGCTATTTCTCTTTCTTATCGTCCTTTTAGCACTTTGTTTGTGATCAATTATCCTAAGATATAAACAGTTAAATTCAAATATTTTTTCAAGCATATAATTAATAATAGGCTAATTCTATTTTAGGAGAATTTCTAAACATATTAATACAAATTACGTTAAATTTATTAATTAATGAATTCCATCGTTTATATTATTAAAACAAACCTATCATAATCTTTCGGGTGGAATTGTGAATACTTCTGCAGAGCAAGCTAGTAAAATAAATCAAGTTGAACACTGATTAAGTAGATCACAAGGTATAAGAATTTAAGAAATGCTTGTTAACTATTATGCAATATGCATGACATGTTTAAGTAATACATTTTCCAGATTTTCTACCAGAGTTTAGGAAAAGTGTGTTCAAATCATCAAAATCTCCTGGATCTCTAGTAATGCAACTAAGATCCTCCACACTTCCACAATGCACATCATCAACTTCTTTACTAATTGTAACCAAGTCAGGTATACATTGGAAAGGTTTCTCATTATTATCTAATTTGTCACAAATCCCATTGGCCTGCTGAGTATACTTCTCAGAGACCACCATTTTTCAATTATTGTTGTTTGGTAAGAACAATATAGTCTTCATTTATCCACATTGCCCCCAATACTATCTTACTCTGTCTGAAAATCTCACGTTTGTTTCTCCCAATATGCAACAAAGTAGGTACTGTAGAGATATATTGATATCCAGCATGAACTGTACTTTAAGGTTCTCTATATTAACATGCACTCGCTCTCCTGATGTTTTTATCCAGCCAAGACACCTCTTGGCTTTCTCATTACCACCAATATCAGCCTATATATGCTTCCATTACTAAGTTCCATCAATCCCTTGCAAAAACGCTCTTCTGAATTACTATCTAGTTTCCAAATACAATCAGCCATTTTAACATAAGAAGTAAAACTGCAAATTTAATCCTTTTTAGTGAGTGTATCTTTCAGACTCAATATGTTATATTTGGCTATTTCAATAATAGGCTATCACCACAAAAATGTCATACAATAATTATATAACTTCTATATCTAATAATTCTTCTCTTTATAGAAAAATGCTTCACTAAATAACAGGTCAATTAAACTCACATAAATATTCATAACCAATAATTCAACACAGAATGTAATAACAATAAAACATTTATTTTGCCATTACACTAATTTACATGTATCAGCCCTATACCAGCATTCATAGAGTCAGTTGTGAGGTGAAGAAAAAAAATGAATCATGACTTATAATAAACTTGTGAGTCATTAATATAATTAACTAAATGCCATAAAGTAAAATGCTATCTAGAACCATATTACAGTTAGTATTTGAGCTAAACAGTTTATATATTTTTGCATCTATAAGCATAAGAAATTAAGAATATTTAAACACTAATGGAGCATGATTGTAGATGCAGTAAGATTAATACCACCATACAAGAAGATAGGAAGACCACACTTCACTTGGAATGACAGCTTGAAGAGGGATCTGAAGATGGTCTCAATTCCTCCAGAAGGATGGAGAGAAATAGCAAAAGATAAGATCAAGACAAAAAAGGAATCTAAAGTATTCTACAACAGGGAAACAAAATCCAAGAAGGATAGGAAAATAAAATTACTTTAGCGGAGCAAGATCAAAATGACAAAGCACTGAATGAGAAAAGGGCAGTAGGCTAAATATGATTTAAACAATATTTAATGTAGATTATTATAGCAATATACGTCGTCGTTGTAAAACATGTTAGTAAGTGATTTTAATAGAACAATGGAGTTGTCAGCCATCTTGGCTTTCATTTAGGTAAAAACAAATAATATATAAACACATATTTGGATATTTCCTGAATTCTCTGATTTCACTGTAGTTTCTGTTTATTACATATAAAATAATTCATCACTTAAATATTCATTACTTACTGTTTAAACATATACTGCAGGCTCTCACAAAGTAATCCGAGTATCATCCATTACACAAAATTCCCGCACTAACTTCAAAGCCAAGCTATTCCAGTATACAAAGCAAAAATTACATCCCATAATAATCCCTTCTATACTTCAAACATTTCCACCAGAGGCGCTGGTGAGGAAAACAAATATACATTAAAAAAATCAGCAAAGCAAAAACATTTTCTTTTACAATATTCTAGAACTTAAATTAAAATGTCCTGCAGATTAAAAAACAGTTCCAATACAATAAAAGTTCTCACAATTCACACTTGTTAAACTAACACAATCCAGGAATTATAATACAGTCTAATTTCACTATTAAATTATGTTACATTAGCATTGATCAGTTATATGTTTACACACAGGGATGAACTTAATTTTCAACACCCCTCCATAAATTAAACCCAGGTAAGTTATTTACCCCTCCATAATGCCAGCAATTATTCTGGATTGTGCATGGGGGCTTCATCATTAGATTAGTGGATTTGAGTTCAAGATGCAATTTACTGTACATCTAAATTTAGAGAACACATTTAACCCCAAAGTTCAATACACTAGTTCAATTATTACCAAATTTAATATGCTCCCTAGAGTAGTGGTTTCTTATGTCTATGTGTTTCGTTCTGCTACTTACACCCTCACTCAAAGCTAAATTGATATAACTCTGGCTGTCATTATACACTCTTATTGGTTTATTGCACTCTAGACTTAATTCACCGATCAATTTAATCAACCAAGTTACTTCTCTGGCTGCATGTGAAAGTGAGACATATTCAGCCTCTGCGGTTGATAATGAAAGACACTTTTGTTTCTTAGAGCTCCACCCAATAACACTATTCCCCATAAGATAGACCCCCCCCCCCCAACAGAAGTCGAATGATGATCTCTAAGGTCTCATCCCCAGTCCGCGTCCCAATAGACCTCCAGATCAAGCCCATCTCCAGAAACAAGATTGAGACAATAATTGGAAGTTGCCTTTAAATACCTAACAATATCCTCTATAGCTTCCCAATGGGCCCTAGTAGGTTTTGACACATGTCTTCCAAGTATATTAGTTGCTAGACATATGTCCGGGCAGCCTACCAGACTCAGGTACATCAAAAAGCCCATAATTTGTTGATATTTCTCATTATTTTCTAATGGTACACCTTCTTCGAATTTAGACCTTATAAATTCAGGATTCATTGGTATTGATTTTCCTTTGCTTTCTGTCATTCCTATAGTTTCTATTAATTTGTCAATTTTTGGTCTTTGGTGTATACTATAATAGTTAGCAGCTGGGTTTTTAGCAATTTGAATTCCCAAATATCAGCTTACCGATCCAAGGTCCTCAGGAGGTGATCCTGGCCTATGAAATCATAGGACCTCTGCATTGAGTTAGGATTGTCCGAAAATATTAGAATGCCATCCACATGTATAATAATGTACAATTTTTCCTCTAAGGTCAGCCTGGTATACAGGCACTCCTCAGTCTCTGATTTNGTTAGTCCGAACTTCTCTAGTGTACTATTAATTTTAAGATTCCAGGCATGGATCACTTGCTTTAGACCATATACTGCCTTCTTAAATTTAATCCTAGATCCGGTTTGAGCTGTTTCCATGGTCCTGGTGGTGTATTTATATACAAATCTTCCTTTAAATCCCCATACAAGAACACAGATTTTACATCACAGTGTTTTGACAATAAATTTAATCTGCCAGCCATAGTGAGTACTGCCCTGATGGTTGTGTGTCTAACAACCAGAGCAGATGTGTCTATTTAGTCAAAACCTGGTTATTGGCTACATCCATTAATGACTAATCTTAATTTGAGTATACATGGTCTTAGTTCTTCTCAACTTTGATTTTGTATATCCACCTTGTTGGTAATACTTTTCTATACTGTGGTATCCTGACTACCCCCCAAGCTCCTGCTTCTTCAAGTGTATTTATCTCTTCCATGATTTTAATCCATAGGGTTTTTGTTCATTATAATTGACTCTTTAACTTGTGACCAATTTGTAGTAATATTCATTGGTATCTGATCTGGTTCCTCTTGAGCATTGAGCCCCACCACATCGTTTTCATCAGGACTTACTGCTCATTTATTATGCGGGTAAATTTCGATTTTACTAACCAAAATAGTCACAAGTTTGATTTCACCTTTCCACATAACTTTACATTCCGTTCCGTAAAATTCCACTCTATAGCCTTCCTTAGTGAGCTTTGAAATCGACATAATGTTCCTTACCAGTTCTATGTTTACACACAGGTATGAACTTAATTTTCAACAGAAAATACTATAGAAAGGTCCTAACAGGCAAAAAAAGAAAGTAGAGCCAAGGGACAAAGAAACTAAGAGAAACGAATTGTAATAATATACAAAATTTGAATTACAAATGTTTTACTTATATATAGCATAAATGTCAAATCTACCCTGCTTTTGTTTTTTCTTAAATTGCCCTATAAATTACAAAAAAATTACCACATTTTTTTTTACTTAAAATTTTTATTTTTACTTTCCCTAAAAAATAATAAAATTTTGTA
>PXIH01S0010562.1:16879-26998 GCA_003024985.2 Euperipatoides rowelli | reverse complement strand
TTCTAGCTAAGTGTATGCATGAATTGGAAATGGGTACTACTGTAATTCTAATAACAGTTCCAAATCACTGGTCACCAGATCAGAATATGCCACAATTTCATCACACATTGTGAACATAGCAAAGAGTGCTTTACAAGGATAATAGTCATAGACACAAATGTAATATTATTTGATATTGGCAATTTACTATCTTTAAATAGTAATTTATCTTATAAAATGCTGGGCATTATATTACTTTTCATACAGTGTGCCATTTTAATATAGTTATAAATCCTATAAAGAACTAGTTTTTGAAATATAAATGTTCCTGTGAATTTTGCTTCTTCATTCAATCACTGGATTTAACAAGTAAAATTATTATATAAGATAATTCTTAATTTACACTGATTTAATTAACATGTTTTGGAATAACACAATTTAAGTATTACTATCACTTCTCAAAATTAAATGGTTATTTGTTTGAAATTGTACAGTTCACAATATAAAGTATATGTACTGTATTTAGAATAAAAGATAAGGCAATGAAAAGCAGTCAAAATGAGAAGCTTCTATGCTTTTGTTAATGTTACAACAGTCAGAGAAATTCATTCATTTATTTATTCCAAATTGTTTAAATTCTATATGGGAATGTCTATTAGCCTAAATTAAAATCTATTCCTCTGCTATTACTACATCTAAAGCTACAATTTTTAGCAAAATGTCCATAATTATTAGTAGAATAAAAGAAATTCTAGTTCATCACTCCCCACTAACCCTTAGCATTTCTATTATTTTGTGTGGATAATTTATGTTTGATTTACATGTTTTGATTTACAAGCCGATTTACAGGAACACAACGGAANTGATCAAATTATATTTATATTTTATATTATATATCCAATTTATTATGTATTAAGTTATACAAATAAACGTAATAATAATCATTTCAAAGCATATTAAGAAAAGGAAAGCGAAATTGAATAATCTATGCTTCTCTTATGTGCACCTTTTATACCGCTGCTTTGCACATTAAAAGTTTTTTTTTTTTATCAGCTCTAATGAGATTTGTGCTGGAGTGAAAGTGATTTATAATTATAAAAATGATGATTGATGGATTTTTCTCAAACATAATTCCTGGATTAATGAGCTTAAAACCAACAAAATACTATCCAAATGCATTTTGCAATTAAAACCTATAAATATGTAAAAAATAAAAAAAAGTTTTTATTTAGTACCATTTTAATAGAAACTCATTTTAAATTAGTTATCTAGTGGCAAATGTTTGACAAAGTTACATCATTAAAAATTAAAATAGAGATTATAAATTATAATTTACAATGACAAATTACCATAGGCTACTAAACATTTTTAGATAAATTTTACCAAAATTACGTACAAATGCTATAGAATGGTTTCTAGTGATATCTTTTGAGTGCAAGGATGAGGGGTGTAAAGCTTTTTTTTTGGGGGAAGACAAAAATAAATTCAAAGTAGATAAAAATTACAAATATGATCCAGCAACACAATAGCATAGTAAGTCTTATTATCACGACTTACTAACACTTTTGTGTTTGAGTGTCACTTAAGCAGTTATTTTTTTCATTTTATTTAAAAAAAATTGATTCAATGCAACCAAATATTAAAAATGAGATACATTCACATCTGCATACTGAACCCAATTTATANAAGCTACAATTTTTAGCAAAATGTCCATAATTATTAGTAGAATAAAAGAAATTCTAGTTCATCACTCCCCACTAACCCTTAGCATTTCTATTATTTTGTGTGGATAATTTATGTTTGATTTACATGTTTTGATTTACAAGCCGATTTACAGGAACACAACGGAAGAATAAATCAGGAATTAACTGTGCAGTTTTTTTAATTAATATTTTATAGACCTATAAAATATAGCGCACAATATTTACTAGAAAAGTAAATATTGTGCCTCGAACAAATTTCTTCATGTGCTTCAAGCACTTTGTTTTTATGTTATTAACGTTCAATTTTATTACTACAAGGGCCCAAGTTGATACTTTGTATATCAATTTAGTAATACCGTGCTTCTTAATTAAATTGTATTTAACAGTATTATACAGAAATTTAACCTTCGAGCTGGCGCACAGAAATTTTTAACATGAGTGGTGGTGTGTCGTAATTTTTACGATTCATAGAATCCGATGTATAAAAGTTTCTAAATATGTGTAATGATGAAATTATTACAAATATTTATGTTCTATTTTTTATCAGGAATTTTAATATATAAAGAAAAAAAATTTCCAACAAAGAGATTTTTTTTATGATTATTTTTCTAAATGTCGACATTCGTTATAACCGTCTATTTATTGTATGTTCAAATAATACATTATGTTAAATATTTCAAATTCTATAATAAATGGAAAAAACTTAAATAGTATTTCTTGTTCTATTTTTATCAGGAATTTTAATATATAAAGAAAAAAAATTCCAACAGACAGATTTTTTATCTAGACATACAGTAAATACAAGTGTAATGAATGCCGACATTTAGAAATGATTATTTTTCTAAATGTCAGCATTCATTATAACCTTGTATTTGCTGTATGTTCAAATAATACATTATGTTAAATATTTCAAATTCTATAACAAATGGAAAAAACTTAAATGGTATTTCTTGTCTATTTTTTATCAGGAATGTTAATATATAAAGAAAATAAAATTCCAACAAACAAGATTTTTTTAATGATTATTTTTCTAAATGTTGGCATTCATTACACTTGTATTTACTGTAGGTCTAGGTAATACATTGTTAAATATTTTTTAAAATCAATGATAGATAGAAAAAAAAAATAGTATTTCTTGTCTATTTTCTATCAAGAATTTTGATATCTAAAGANTTTTGGAAGTCATAAAAAAAAAAGCTACATTAACTAAAAGTTTGACTCCTGGTTCCATTTATAATAATTTGCATAAAAAATTCATATTGTAATTTTCATTGATTTTTAATGTGATTTATTATATGTTATAAAACAGCAGTTAGATTTTTACTATCACAGCACTTACAGGAGGGATTAACAAGTAATTTTACTTGAACTCAAATCTGAGGAAACCCCTTTAAGATTTGAGTTCAGTGAAATGTGAAGAAAAAAACATCATAAAGAATATTAAAAAATTGTTAAAATAATTATTTAAAGGAAATGCACTAAAACATTATTATAATAATAAATAATAATAATATTAATAAATAATAATCATAAATAATAATAAGTAATAATTGAAATCCCAAAGTATCGCAGTAAATGGCACAAATAAATAAATGTTTATTCACAATAAAACTATTTTTTTTATTAATTTATATACAGTAGATTCCATTTCCTTGCCTATTTGTGTTCTTACAATCATTAGTAGTGATCCCAGACGTCCCGTATTATAAGGGATTGGACCGTATTTTAGAGATGTGTCCCCTTGTCCCGACAAATGTTGTTAGAATGCTAAAATGTCCCGTATTTTGAAATTGGTTATTATTATTTAAAAAATTTATACACAAATGTTTTAATAGAATACATTATTTTTTAACTTCAACATCCTACATTGTTTATGGGTTTATTTTTTTTCAAAATAGAAATTAAAGCCTTAAAAATTTTAATTCCCCATTGCAGGAAAAAAAAATAGCAATAAAATCCTATTATGGCTAGAATAGGAGCCTCCATACTCATATATTGGGAAGTGTTTACTGTTGTGCATATCTCATGTTACTCCATATATAATTAAAAAAACAAAAGAAATTGAAATAATAAACCTTTAAAAAAAACTTCTCAGGGTCTATCGTCTTATCTATATAGGGAAATTCGTTCCTGGAATGGGCTATCTTATGAGATATGGTAGTCAATGCAGCAAGCTTAAATGAATTCAAGAATAAACGTGATTTTTATCTTAATTCTGAAGGCTCTAATTAATCCCAACATTTTAATATTGGTGATAAAAGAAACTATTCTTATTCACCTTAAATTTTTAATAATTAATAATAATAATTGACATTGCTGACAGCTACCGGTAACTTTTTTTTAACACCCCCCCCCCACACACACACACACACACTCAAAACCAGGTTGTCCCTAATAGGTAAAACTATATACAGTATATAAAGGAAACACAAAAGGCCTAGGCAAGAAAAGGGAATTTATATAAATAAAAAATAATTTTATTGTGAATAAACATTTACTGTATTTATTTGTGCTATTCACTGCAATACTTTTGATTTCATTTTTGCTGTTGGAATTTTTTCAAGTAATGATAAATAATAATACGGTAATAGTAATCATGAGATTGATAATAATGTATTCACTATAACACCATATTACAAATTCATGGCTCAAATTTAGTTGATACAGTAGAAAAAATTGCTAAAAGTAAAATGCTTTTAATAGTTGATATGAATCAATTTTCTCATATTTGGAAATAAACAAGATATTCAGTAATGATAAAGTTTCATTCATTAGAATTAAAAGCAACATTTTTTGGATGAATAATTTATTTAGTAAAATTTTTTAAAAAAATATTAAATTTAAGCAATAGTACAAGGAGTTAAAAATATTTTCATTACTGTAACCTAAATGTAATGTTTTTTATTTAGGCCTAATTCTTATATTTTAAAATAGATAACAAACAATAAGAACAATACATATATAATTTCACTTACTTCATGATCAAGATGCTTCAATTGACTTAATAAATGATTGTTTCTTAAAATATGGTGATTTTCATTGCTGTAGATGATGCGATTCAGGTCAGGGAAATCTCTATTCAAGTCTACCCCATTGGCATTAGCTCTCCCTATTGTCCAGTCTCTTTTACCAACCTTATAAAAGAATAGATAAAGCAATAATTTATAATTTTACAAAAATCTAAATAACACATATAATGCTGTACAAATTGTTAATTGTTAAAAAAACATTTTTATATTCAATTCCTTTTAAATGTTTCATTCGCTTCATTAGCGACTTAACCAACTATTTATTTTGAAAAACAATGTGTAAAAACAAAATGTTTTTTTTTTGTTATTTTTAATTTTATATTGCTAAAAAAAAGAAAATGACATTTATAATTTTTTTTTTTAAATAACATTGTAGGCCTAAATAAATTTTTTTTTTATCGAAAATTTGCCTGAGTTAACTTTTTAATAATAAAAAATAAAATGCATCTGTTTTCTTCAAAATAATTGAAATTACCTAAAAAGAAGTAAAAACAAGTTAGTATTCTTAATATTTTGAATAATAAAAAAAAAACTGTCTCCAGCTTGAGAAATTGATAATAGGTACGGTAGTAAAATAATCAATTATTTGCAAAATCACATAAAATACTAACCAAAAGTATCCAATAATAATCAATATATATGCAATAATATATTCCAGATAGTATTAAATTAGGATATATCATATGATAATAATCAACTAAATCAATAGTCAATATATTGTAATATATCAGATAATAATCAACTGTATCCAATAATAGTCAGTATATTGGAATAATACATTATATTCCAGATAGTCTTAAATTATATCAGATAGTAATCAACTGTATCCAATAATAATAGTCAATAGACTATATCAGATAATAATCAACTGTAGGCTTACTCAATAATAGTCTATATATTTCAAATTTCAATAATGTATTGCAATAATATATTATATTCCAGATAGTATGAAATTAGATAATAAGCAACTGTATCCAATAAAAGTCAATATATTGCAATAATATATTACGGTATGTTATGAAGTGCTTGAGAAAACCTAAATCGGGAGCACAGTTATTTCCATGTCTTTCCGTCAATTGCGTTTTCCATGAGGTAAAAATATTGTAAAAGAAAATCATGGCATTTGCGTAGAGGTAGCGTGATTCAGGGTAAAGGTTTGGTGACAAGCTTTGGTGTGCAAACTTGCGTACATTATTAGTAAAGGGTAATGTCACACACAATATTACAATCCTATATACTAATTGGAATACATCTTCCGGAGCCAGTAACAGCGCCATCTAATGGGCTTATTCAAAACTTTCTTTTGTTCTCTTCTTAGATCACTATGATATATTAAAAAAAGATTGGATGCCCAATTGCCCATGCCACGGGCTTAAAAGATCGGCACGGGAACTATTTTTAGAAACTTTAAGTGGTGTTNAAAAAAAAAGCCAGTTTATTTTACATTTTTCATTACTGTATGTGTTGTTAGAGATAGAATTTTTTGGTTTTTATTTTTAAAATCTGCATTAAATTCTGATTTTAAAAATATATAAATTTATTCCTAAATGTTTATATTTGTATTACGATACCTGAAATTCAATATTATTACATCAGCTTGCGCGTGTCGTAAAATTTATGTCTGGACATCGTTTTACATATAATTTAAAAAAAAATAGCTATAAAATGAGCTATGTGCATGGTAAAGACCTACCAATATTGTAGTGGGGAGTTAGTTTTAGGAATAGAAGGCAGAGATAAATCCACAAGACCATACACAAACACATTTTATAAAAAATGAATTTGTCGTAAAATTTACGACAGCGCGCTCGCTCCAAGATTAAAACTTGACATCCTTCCACAAATACACTCATCAAAGAAAATGAAAGATCAAACTGTAAATATTAGTTTGCTTACCGTACTGTAAATTTCAAATTTTATTTATGCTTATTTTAAATTTTAATAAGAATAAAATAAATTATTTCCACATTTTGTTAGAATAGGCTATTTTACAACCATTTTATTGTTTCAATATATCTCATTTAACTTAAGTAATAAAAAAAGGTTTCCAGCTTTTAAGCAATAATCTAAAAATTTCCCAACAACCAGCAGAGGTATTTTTCGACTTTCTACTTTTATTTATTTAACAGTTGTATGAATGTTACCATTATTAGGTTTTTAAGATTAAAAAAAAATTACCTGAAAATTTCATCATCAGGAGCTGCAGTATACTCATTCTGCTTACCACTGCGACTTTCATCAAATGGATAATTAGCTACCAAATCACCCCCATGCATGTTTGCAGACAGCACAAAAGGATAATCCATAATCCAACGAATAACAGCACGAGTTTCAGGCTGCAACTAAAGAAATAAATACAATCTTGTAACAAAATGACAATAATTTCTTAATATCAATATACAGCTATCAAAAGATGAAAATTTAAACAAATGACATGTAAGCAATAATATCAATCAAGGAAGATAATAAAAGGAGGTAGTTGTTATTTCATCATCAACATATTATAGGATTTAACAATTAGATAGGATGATTTATTAACAAAAGTTCAGGGTCATGCTCGTGAAAAGTGCTGCATAATGGAGTCATTGATAGGATAAGTAAGTATACCATTTTTAATTTAAAATAGATTCTAAATAAAAATATAACTTTGAAAAATTATTCTCAAATACTAGTTTGAAATGTATATTTTTAAAAATCCACTTTGTTGTGTAAACCTATAGCAGCTTACAAACAAATATTTATGGAATCTTATTTTATCACTATGTTACACTTATTTGACCCTAAAACTAAATTTATCTAAGTTGAGAAAGATCATGTAATTCTAGAAGTAATCCCACCTTCGTCCAATGAATGTAACAGATTGAAGTACATCTATTTTTTTTACACAAAATTCAATGGTATAAAAAGCCCTAAAAGCTCTTTAATAATAATGATAAAAATAAGTTGTTTTTAAAAACTTTGCTTAAATTAAAAAAAACAAGTACCGGTACTGGCAGAATCGTTACTCTTAACCTAATATTTCTTGTGGAAATTCAATAAAGTCTAAAATTCAAACCATCAGAATTATGATTAATATAAATGAAGCATTTAAGTAAAACAAAATTATAATATACGGTAATTATAATATTTATACAGATTTCTGACACTATAATAGTTTTATATACAATATTAATAACCCTATTGTGGCTTATTTCTTACATTAAGAAGTTTATACAAATCAAGCATGTTTGGTCCTATTTTTGGCAGCCTTGGATAAATTGGATTTAAAAATAAGCACTAGTAAAACTTTCTATCAAAGCTTAATATAAATTGAATCATTTTCAACAATAGTCAGACTGATATATGGATTGATAAAGAAAGGACAATTTTTCCATTGGAAATAGTGTGTGAGAAAGTGAAATTGATAAATATAAATTCATTTATTCTAAAAACAAAATGTTTATATGGTTAAAACCAAGCAATTGCGCAAGCACATCCACATTAAGCCTGTTTTTTTTTAAGTACCAGCATATTTATTAGTCCTTGTGTAATATTTATAACAGTGAAGAGATAAAAAAATATATAAGCTAAAAAAGTTTTAAAACTCCAATACAGTGGAAAAAATAAGGAGCTACTAGCAAGTGAATAGAATACGGTAATGGATATGGGTTCTGCTAATATAAAGATAAAATATATATAAATAAAGAGTCATTCATTGCATGAATGACAATTAGCCACCTTAGATTGTCATCTGATCTCATCATAGGAATGCAAAGCAGTCTGTTAGTAGTATAGAGGTTTTAAAAACACAAATATAATGCCTGTAATCTATAACATTTGTATTTGTTCATAAAAAAATCCAGATGAGTCATCTTAGGGTATGCCAGGTTACAAAACAACAAAAACATTTTGTGGAAACTGTGGTGCTAGAAAAAACAAGGTAACTCTCCCAACCCATGTTCAAAGAATAAAAATGTATTTAGAGCATTTGACACAATATAATATAGTTTGATAAAAAAAACATACTTGTATTGTACAAATAGTATATTGTTATAAATTTACAATCAGGATTAGACATACAATACTTGATCAAAAAGATTCTCCCAGTACCCTTCCCCATATGAAAACAATAATGAAGTTATCCCTCCCCACATACACAATCAGTGCCAAAAGTGAAATCCTACATTCAGCTTGGAAACAAATGCAGTTAAATATAATATGTTGCATCTATTCAAAACAATTCATAATGTAATAACATAAATTAATTTTTATTAATTTATGAATGCTTTTGACTTTAAAACTCTATACTAAAAAACGAGAAATAAATGCAACATTATATACAAGCATTCTATAAGTTATTAATCTCCGCAATACTTCAAATGAATGGGAATATGGATTAACATTTGTAGGCGATTTTATTTTCACAATTTTTTTTTTTTTAAATCCAAACAAGTTATGAAAACTAAAAGATAAATAAATATTTTTGCAGCATTAAATATTTTAAATTTATTTATTCAGGGTAAGATTGGGTGGGGGGGGGGATGGTAAAATATTTTGTATTGTTGCAACACAGATTGGCCTACCGTACTAATATAATGCTCCATAGTTAAAGTCACATCAAAATCATCATCTAGCGCCCTCTGTCAAATGTATAAAAATAAGCAGAAAATACATTTTTATATATTTTAATATTTTAAAACATTATTAATCGTATGAATTCAACAAAATGAAATGCATTTTAGAAATAAAACTAAAAACATAAAAATCCAACTTTTTCTTTAATTGCCATTATTTTAAATTGCTGACCAGAAAGCATGCTACACTGCTTCTATAATAATCACTTCATGCTGTATATCCCCCCTCCCTCCCCAGTACTTTCTGGTTGGCTAAATGAATATGTAAGATACTGTATTAAACTAAGAAAGTCATTCACCTTTCACCTCACTCTGAGAAATTTAGTTATTTCTTAGAGAACTAACTAACTAATGATGAATTAGCGCCTACAATGGCTGCTTAGTCTTTACTTGTACATAGCTTTTGTTTGTATTTTTTTTTTGATTTGCAAGTTATAATTTTTTCACTTATCTTTTAAAGAACATATTGGGATAACAATGACATCTTTTGGTCAACTAATTTTTGCAGTGGATTTCTAGGGTTCAGTTTTTCTTCTCTGTAGCGTGAACTAGGCAAACTTTGAAGGCCTATGTTGCTTGTTCCTTTCAATAGTTTCTGATCGTTAATTATTTTTAAATTATATATTCAAAAGTAAGAATATATAATTAATGAATTATTTCTTTTAATTCTGATTTCACTCATTATTTGGTTTTTATTTTATAAATGTGGTGGACTTTCGCCTAATCGGATTAGTCTATTCTTTTGCATTAAATTATGTCTATAGTAATGGCGGCATGAAAAGCTTGAATTCATCG
>PXIH01S0010553.1:7583-18973 GCA_003024985.2 Euperipatoides rowelli | reverse complement strand
TATTATTATATCAATGTCTTAAAATTCTAACGGATTTCCATGAAAAATCTCCTTTTTTTTTTTTGACAATGTTATCCATAGTGTTTCATAAATTATTCTATCATAAAGCTAAATATAAAGGTTTTTAAAATTTTTATTGGAAAAATCTATAATATTGATGAAAATAAGATATTATCAGTACCCCTTCTATCATTCCTAAAACTATTTTGCAACTCCCCCAAAAAAAAATTTTTTTTCTATTTTTATATTAACCTATACTTGAAGATTGCTGTATATAATATTATTTGCCTGTTACTTATAATACTGATTGGTCAATAATTATTAATGTACTGTATCACAAATACCTTAGTTTACTGCATATACAATACGGTGCAGCACATGCTGCAATAATTAAAAAGTATAGAATCAATTATTTTCTCGAAGTTCATCTTGTAAAGGAAGAGGTTCAGAAGGCAACCATTTTAACCAATTAGGGGATTTTCCCTTCAACCTACTCTGTGATTTGTTAGCCCCAAGTTCTCCAATGGATATAGCCTTGCACAGATTTTACACACACTCGAAAGTCATTTATCCCCTGAAGCCTCTAGAACATAATTATAGAGAAGTTTAATTTCATTAAAAAAGTGTAACAAGAGAATTAAGTGGCAGCTGATTTTACTGCATAGCTTCAGAAGCTCAGCCTTGACTGCGAATTCAAGGACTATTTAAATTCTTCTTTAGTCGGCCAATTTATATTTGGTACAAGTGACAGCGCACTTAAAAAACGTTTCCTGCTGAGAAAGATGACATTTCCTAGGAAACGGTGATACAGCTTACAATAATTGCATCTGAAGTCTCGAATAAAAGTGCTGCCATTCTGCAGAATAAAGTTAACTACAACAACTTTCTCTCCATTTAAACACCAACAAGTTCAAGCAAGCACCTTCTGGTGAAGCAAAAAGATTTCAAAGCTCTCATTGCAACTTCAATGAAGCATAATGCTTCTACTGTAAAAAGAAGGACACTTAAGAGCCGTTTGTCACTATTTAAAGTGTTTCAATAGATCTCTGGCAATTAAAGGCAAACAGCCTACTTCTCATGTAAGCACACAGGACTTGGAAGAAGAAGAGCCATTAGAAGAGAATAGTTTAGTGTTCAATAGTACACCTAGGCGTTGACGAGCAACACCTCCCCTTCGAAGTCGACTCAGGCATGGCCGCTAGCATCTTGCCCCACCGTGTATTGCTGAAATACTGGCCTATGATTCTATGCACCTTTGATCACCTTATAAAACCACTAGGAGTTTGTAAAGTCAATGTCAAATTCAATAATTTTAAGGCTACAAACCTGGACTTAGTGATTACCAAAGAAGGAACCTCCGTCCTCCTAGGGTGCACCTGGTTTCATGCACTGGGGCTGACTGCCAACTTCTTAAATTGCACCCCAACCCTCTCCAGCTTGTTTATACCAGCCTTCCTGTTAAAGCTAAACACCCTAAATTGGACTGCTTAAGGAATTTAAAGACTTCTTCTTGTCAAACTTAGGGTGCACTGCCAAGTTATTTCTAAATGAACACTGTGTTCCAAAGTTTTTTTGTTTTTAGTTTTAAATAAGGTTACATTTTTATTTTTATTTTTATTGTGTGTTCCAAAGTTTTGTAAGCACCACCCAGTCCCTCTAGCTCTCCGGTCAAGAATAGAAGAGGAACTCATTAAACTTCAGTCTCAAGCAATAATATTCTAATTCATATTAAATCTTCAAGTTGGGCAGCACCAATTGAGCCCATTGTTAAAAAGACTGGAGATCTCAGATTATGTGGGGATTATAAGTTAGGCCTCAACCCAAATTTGAAAGATTCCCAAATGCCCAACCCTCTGAAGAAGAACACTCAGAAGACATCCTATCCATCCATCTATTGGAGAACTTCCCTTGGTCAGTCAGAGATATCGCTCAAGAAACAGCCAAGGATCTGGAACTGTCTAAAATTTGCAATTTTCTCAAAAATGGTTGTCCCCACAACAAACTCAACAAGAATACAACCCCTGTCCACTTCAAACTTAGAGAAGTACAATTATTTTTACAATAAGGATGTCTCCTCGGGGATCTAAATGTTGTGATCCCCACTTCAATCCACCCCAACATTCTACAAGAATTTCACAGAGGTCACATTGTTATTGTTAAAATGAAGCTCATAGCCCACTCCATCTGATTGGTGGCTCAAGATGGACACTGAACTCCAGGAACTCACTTGCAAAACTTGACAGCTCCAAGCCAAGAACCCCATGAAGACACCTGTACATTATTGTATTACACTAGGAGGAACCTGGAAAAGAGTACACTTGAACTTGATGGGATCTTCATGGACAAGATGTTCATGGTACTGTAAATGCCTTCTCAAAGTGGCCGGATGTCACAGTCCTTCCAGGAACAGACTCCATCTCCATCATGATGGAACTTGACAATATTTTCTCTCATTTCGGTTACCCCACCCACCTGGTCTCCAAACAACGGTGCTCAGTTCACCTCTGTACTTTTCGAACAATTCTGTAAAAAAACCGAGGAATCGCCCACACCAAAAGCCTGCCCTACAATCCCGCCTTCAATGGCCAAGCCAAAAAATTTGTTGACACCTTTAAAACCCTCCTAACCCAACTAGAAAAAGACACTAACGTTCCCCTACAGATCAGGCTTAATAAACTGCTCTTCAAGTACAGATCCACTCTACATTCTACACGTCACTCTGGGACAATCCCCTTCCGAGATGCTGTTAGGACGACCACTCAAGAACATCTGCAAAGGATTAACCCCTTACCCTCCCCCCTTTCCTTTAAGCAGTTTTAAAAAAAAAATTCTCCGTCGGCCAATGCATCCTGGCCCATTAATTACTATCTATGCAAATACTCCCAAAAATGGGAAATTTGCTCCATCAAGAAGATTCTAAGTCCATTCACCTTCTGGTTCTTTTTCGCAAATGGAAAGGAGGGAAAAAGGCATGCTGAGCAGCTGTGGCCATGCCACCTCCCAAAAACCTCTGAAGCTCCTAAGATCCTGCCTGACATGGACTGGACACATCTACAAACTATGTGCTTCCCTACTACGAATGACATCTTGAACAACATAATGTTGAGACCAGTAACCTTGTCCTTAATAAAAGTGTTACCCTTACCACTCCGTGTTTGTCTCTGCACTGGAATATTTCAATTAATATCAAGTTTAGATTTATTTTAGCCTTTATGTAGCAGTGTCAGTACCATAACCCAATGAATTAGAATATTTCCTCCATGTTTAGGGATTCATTAGCAATATTAGAAATTGCCACTGACTGCTTTACAATTTTTAAGTTGAGTAATTTGTTGCTTTACTACATTAACATTTACTGTATATCCTTTGTTAAGTTATTTTTTATTGTACTAGGATTATAAAAAATCTGTTGATTTGTTTTTATATTATCTAAATGTACAATGGCCTATATCTCCTCAAATCTTGCTCAAGTATTTATTAATATCATTAGCCTCAGTTAATTAAAGCCCAAGTCGTTATTTATTCCTTCCCTCAATTTCTATTTGAAAGGAAATTCTATAATTAGTTTCCTTACTTACTTTATCCCTCTTTTTAGCAACAATAAAACTGATATACTTTTTTTTTTTTAGGGAATTTGTCCTCAAAAAAACGTTTATTAAGACAAGAAAAGACAAAACCCAAGCCCTTGGACCGTATACAAAAAGCGCCCTCCGACTTTGAGGGAATCAAGAAGTCCATTCTACCATAAAGAATAGGAAAAAAACAGAAAAAAAAAGAAAAAATGACAATAAAAGAAAGAAAAAAAAGAATACAGAAAAAAATATGCCTAATGGCATCACAGTGGAGTAACAATAGATAACATATACATGAAAAATGTTCAAAATTTGCTGCCCTAGTGAAGAAACAAAAAAAAAGGAATGGAAAAAAGGGAATACCCCAATGAGCCCCTAAAAAAACCTAAACCCCATGACCCTCCAAGAAAAAAAACCTGCAACTCATTCCCAAAGAGTCTAACAACACATATGACCATCTCTAAAAAAATAAAAAAACTTTATGACATCATCTAAACGTACATAATCTCAGGCTTAATAAAAATGTCAAAAAAGGCAACAGTACATAAAGATTGACTGGAAAGTACTGAGTCTTAAAAGCTTGTAGTATGGGTAAAGAAGGTGACCCACCGGCATGGCAACATAATCCTGATCGAGAACTCACTAAAGCCCTGTATGTAAAGTTACAAATCACCTGTTGGTCAAAAGTGTCCTGAAGCTCAAGATAATTCATTCTTAACAAGACCAGAATCAATGGCTCATTTTTATAGGTGGAGGACTGTCTGTAGATTCCACCTCTAGAGAGGTGTCCAGAAACTGAGCATACTTGAGGTATGAAACAAAGAAATTAGCCTTCATAACAGATACTATGTGATCCAAATTATGGAGACCAAGCTGCCCCCCAGCCTCAGCGATAAACACAGCCTCCGCCAGGACACTGGATAAAGGTTAGTACTCCGCAAGATTCGATAAGCAACTGAATACAGAGCATTGACAAACATAACATTGAATTTCAAATGGGGGGCAAAGTAGAAAACCACTGGGAAGAAATAGGCATTGATTATCTTGATGCGAATCATAAGTGAACCTTCGATGCCTACCTAAATTGTGCCAAAACCTTTTCCTGCACTAATCATCGAACTGTTACCCCTGTTTAGGGAAAAGGAATCCCCAAATATGTGCCAGGCAACGATGCATTATATGCTTGATCAAAACGATTGTCATAGGGGAACCATACATACATATGTCTTCCTGGGGTTAAACAAGGATCCCATTAAATGTGAAAAGGCATACAACAGTTCAAAAACCCATGGCACATGCTGTGATCATTAATGAAAACAGTGAGGTCATCCAAGTAAGATAAGACAGTGACCTCTGCAGACATAGAGTGTATCCATATACCATGACTCAGGGAATGCAAGTTATGTAAAAGCTGGTCTATATATACAGCAAATAGATTTGTTCTAAGGGTGGTGTGTGTGTGATTGGGTGATCCCCCTCCTCACTGAAAAAGAATAATATAGCCTGCTCCTGTGCTTGACAGAAATATATTTATTTGAAAGATAGTTCAGAAGGCCATGAGATAGTGATGATGGACCAAAGTAATGGAGAATACGCTTAGCTAAATACTCCCGTGATACATAATCGAATGCCTTACTTATATCCAAAAAAAGCACTGACACCTGCTTCAACCTGTGCTGTTTTACAAAATAAAGTACTTGTTGCATAATGTTAATTGGAACATGAATTGTTCTTGTCTTAAGAGCAAAATGAAATGGGCTGAGAATAGTGGGCAACAAAGTATTAAGTTTAACATTGAGAACTCTAGCAAAGACTTTAGAGTCCAGGTTCTGAGACATTGATAGGAATGAGTGAATTTGTGATCTACAAAAGGCATGGTCAACCATAAAATGTAATGAGGAATGACATTTTATGGTTGACCATGCCTTTTGTAGATTATACTTGATGACTATGAGGAATAAACAGATGATCAAAGAGCCAAACAAAAATTAACGGTAAATAGGTCTTATCCTGGTACACTTTGATGATTTAAAGAGTCAAAGTAATCTGAATGTCCCGTAAAGAAATATTGAAATTAAAGCGACCATATTTGTATAGCGCTCAGATATAGGTGCAGAAGATTGATAGATGTCACTGAAATGACTGTGTATATGGCTGAACATAGCCAAACCAGTTAGGTTTGAATGTCCATCATGTATAAAGCTGATAGGTGGCGTTGCCTGCTTATTAAAGTAAAACGAAGTTGTAAGTATTGAAATCTCCTGCCTCAATGCAACTATGGCATGACACATCATAAAAGATCTATCCTGGTCTGCCTGCAATGATAAATGATAATACTCTTTAAAGCAGGCATGATAAAAAGGTATAAGCTGTCTCAAATCACCCATCCTGACGTTAAGCCTGTGCTTAGCCAGAATATTGTATCGAATAAGACTAGATACAAAAGGAGACTTGAACTCAATATAATTGTCCATGGAAAAATTTGCAAAAAGAACCTGAACTGCATCTGTGTAAATATTTGTGAAAAATAAAGGATCAAAAGAAATGTCTGGTGAAATGAACGGATGTTTTTGCAAGGGGCATATACAGGCACATTCTGACCCACAGTAACATTCAAAGTCAACAATAAAGCAGCATGGTCAGTAAAAATAGTAAAGGCTACGTTAAAGTCCATAGTGACATACAAATAATCTAATGTGTTACCTCAGTGGAAAGATAAGTGGGTAATTCCGTCTTTCCATATAGGGATGCAACATTAACAAGTGTGAAAGTTTGAAAGAAGGCCTGATAGAATTGATCTGTAATCAACTACAATGATTGAAATATGCTCTGATAATTAGAATATCGCTTCTGTCTGGAATATGTGTCACCATGTTCCTGAAAATAGCCCTGTTAGTAGCAAGATTAGTGGGTGCATAATAATTAACAACAACAAATTGTTGTGCATCATAAACCATTGAGATGATCAAGTAGCGAGATGTTGCCTTTAGCACAGAAACATCTGAAACAATTAAACATCTACAAATTAAGACCATTACACCTTGGCACACCTTAGGGGCATGCCCTGAAAAATAAAAAATAAATCATTAAAAAAAAAATTGGAACCCCCCCCCCCTTCCCAACCCCACCCCCCAAAATCCTGAAGCTTGGTCTATAGGACCAAACAAATATCAAAAATCATTTGTAACTAAATAGGCCTTTAACAAACACTGTTTTCTCTGGGTATTCAGACCTTGCAGATTAATTGAACAAATATTAAGCCCACTTATCACCTGAGCCATGGCTGAAAATTGTAAACAATAAAAAGGAAAATGCAGATTTGTTAATAACTGGAAAAAAAAAGTTTAGGTTTATGATAAACATGATGCATAAAATACAAAAATAAAAACCCAATGGAAAAAAAGGGAACCCCCTGACCTCCTCCAATCCCTGATCCCCACCTTCCCCTAGAATGCACTATATTAATCCATACATGCACATAAAAGAAAAGCTGACCCTTNCCGTACAAAGAATTATTAAATGCANAAAAATACACAACATTGACATGAAAATCCTGATTAAGAGNTGTAAGATATAAAGAGGTTAAAAATACATAAAAATGTTCAGTNATTGTCCATCTTTAGCTTCTTTATGGCTCCACCTTCCTTGATAAAGTAAGTAATAGAAAAATCCTGATCCACACGAATGATCTTATCAAAAACATCACCTCGAAATTTGTCCATATTAGGGACGATTCCATGTTCTGAAACTTCATACTGTCCACATCCTTGTCTTGTGTTATCTGCACAAACACAATATCAGGTATCAACTGAGGGGTGCCAGATTCAAATAAATCCTGAGAAGAATACAAGGGATGACTCTCCTGAGCCTCATGGTGTGACTGAGAATCAGCCTGGTCAACCTGCCTTGTAGAGGCCTAAACTGCCTGACTGTGGGATTTCAAACATTGGTGAGCCACATCACTCCTTCCCCCCAAAACACACACACACAGCACAACTCAACGCACAACGTTTTTTTTACAGGACATAGCCCAATATTATGACCGACCTGTCGGCACTGAAAACATGCCCTTGGGCACTGAGCTAAGCTAATCCAGCCCCTAAGGCCTCCCATAGACTTTATTAAATAAGGCAAAGTTTCAAAGTTTCTGAGGGCAAAAGTAAGATGCACGGAGTAGTGGCTATGTCTATACCCACTCCAACACTTCTATAAGAGGGCCTAATGGTAAACACTGCGTCCAAGTCCTACAAAATTTGCCCTCTCTCTGCAAGTACCGTACATATGGGCATCCAAAGCACGGTGAAGTTGAATAGATTCGCCTTCAGAACTGCATCAGCAAAAAAAAAAAAACATAAAAGCCCTGATGGCTAGTAAAAAGCCTTACAAATTGCTCCTGGGCGTCATTAGTTTCAAACCCCACGAAATGGTACTGGGGAATATGCAGAAGGGTATATTCAAAAAGCATTGATAAGAGGCCCATAGAACTTAAAATGTCTATCAAATCATTCAAGGAAAATTTTTGAAGTTTAAAGTTAGCATTGGTAATTAGAAAAACATTGGAGTCACCCATTACCAGGTACTCGAAACTCCTGAAGTTAAAAATGTTCTCCTTGTACCGACTAGCCATCTGACTGCAAACTTTACTGTCCATGTTAAATAAAATAACTATAATTCGAAAAAATATTTTTGAAGGCCCAAGTAATACAAGGTGTAGAATACAGTAGAGGAGGATGGGTAACTTAACAAAAACGTCCCCAGCTTTAATGTTCAAGATGAAATGTAAAAAATAGGCTAATACAACATAATACACAAAATATTTGAAACGAAAACTCACCAGTCGTAAATGGAAATATTCTGAAGGCACTATATCATAATTAAAAGTCCAAATAAAATAAAATTGATATAATAAATATAAAACTTTTATGGGAGACAAACACAAGGTATCCTCACAGATAACCAGCTGTCACATAAGTCGAAATACTGTGGGTTTTTTTTTTTTTACCAATATACAGTTTATTCAAGTTATTATTTCCTACATTACCTGTTACAAAATCTTCTTTCTTTAATTTCAGTTTGGATTTCCTTATATCACCAAGCTGCCTGGTTCATGTGTTTCTTAATAGTCTTAGCAACCAATTGGCTGCTTCAATTAAAATATGTGTTTAAAAATAATTCAATTTGGGTACTAGGATACATTTTTTTAGCTTGTTCAAAATCATTCATTTAAAGTGTTTATTTTACTATTAGCCTAATAAAATGTTCAAAATCCAACCAGTATCCCTTAACATTTATATTCCATTTAAATCTCTCTCTCTCTCTCTCTTTCTCTCTTTCTTTCTTTTTTTCTCTCTCTCTCTTTCACTCTTTCTCTTTCTCTCTCTCTTTCTTTCTCTCTCTCATTCTTTCTCTCTTTCTCTCTCTCTCTTTTTTTGGAATTATTATTAATCATTTTATTGTTTAAGCTGTTTTTAAAATAATTAAAGTATGGTCTGAACCAATATCATATTTCTTATTGTAAAATAGATTGCTTTATAATACATTGATTGGGTACATAATACATGATCTATAGTCAATTTAATTCCCCTTATTTGGATCCCAATATTTAATACAATAACATTAAAGTTTTCAAAAAATTATTGAAAAAGTTTACCATTATTAAGTGAACTTACCTTTTTGATACCTGTACTGCACAAGCCGGGCAAGGAGAAATTGGTAGACAAGGTTTTATTGGTGGACAACTATTAACACAAGCAGGGCATTGTGGGGGCCTAATAGTAATATATATAGTTTTAAAGTATGATTATTTTAATATGAAATATAACTCAAAAATAATTTAAGTTTAAAATATTTATTCTAAATTATGCATAATTTAATAAAATATAATAACAAATAGATATTAATATTATTTTGAAATCAGAATTTTTAGTAATTATCAAAAGTATTTATAATTATCAATCTTCCAAACTTTTGAATATTTCTCCTATTTCTCATTACCTTATTTTTCTCCTCTCCAAAAACAATTATTAAATTGGGCCAGATGGATCTATTTTTTTTTATTATTATTATTATTATACTGCATTAAGAGTGTCAAAATTTGGAGGTCTATTTATTTTTCATCTTATTAAATACACATACAGAACTTATTCAATCCCTTCAAGTACAAAATACATTTTTACAAAATAAAATAAACCAGAATCATTGTGTCGCGATATCTTCTCTTTGAGGTAACTAAGAATTCTCTATTTCAAAACTTCTTCCTAATAAAATTTCAATATTTTTATAATTAAATCTTATTCATTTGTTTGGAATTTTCCATAGTATTTGATTGGACATTATTTTCATCTTCCAAAATAAACTATATGTTCAAAATTCTTCTACATAAAATATTTCACTTTAGGTCCAGTTACTAAGTGAAATAATAAAATTTGCCAAACAGCATGCGCAAACATGGCAGATTATACAACCGATTTCAATTATTGCTCTAAAATTGTGATGTCCCATAAGCATATAAATATATTGAATCAAACTCGGGAACTTGGATAATATTACTGATATAGAAAAGGACTATTTCGACAAATTTATATATGATTTGGTAAGTCCTCAAATTTTGAAATAAGGTATCTGTACCAAATAAGGCCAGTTAACATTTCTTAATCTTTTGCTAATATAAAGAAATAAAAATAAATTTTACATTTTACATTAAAATGCAACTATTTTAAGTACAGGATTTTGTGTTGGAAAATAATATTTAATTTTTGAAAAAAAAAAAAATTAAAAAAAAAAGTGACATTATGGCCTTATTAGGACCATGTAGTCCAAATAAGGCCATATATTGTTAGGTCAAGGATTTCCCAGCAATATTGTAGAATAACATGATAGAAATGAAATAGTATCAACAGTTATCATTTTATTTACAGATACAAATTTATTATTTTATAATTTGGGTAATTCTATGTACCCTATTAGTTCCCTTCCAAGCTAATATACTACTTGTTGATATCTACTGAAACAACTATAGTAAATCATCACATATAGGTTACAATTTATTTTCCAGTAAAAGGATCAAGAGACAATGTAAAATTTGCAGATAACAGAAATACCACAACTGGATAGTCTCACATAACACGGGTTCCTTATTATAATCAGAATAACGCCATCATTGGTTTTACTAGGGACCTATGTTTAGACTGCATATTTTATGATTAAAAATTAGAAAGATTACATTAAATTCCCTTTTAATGCTAACTTACTAATGAACAAAGCTATGTATTCATTTATAAGATCAAACTTAATTAATAGTAATTTCTGTATAAATTTATTCTTAACTAAAGTAACAGAAAGATGCCTACATTATGGTGACAAATAACTAACAAGGAGTACACCATTGTAGAAGCGTCAAAGTATTACTGCATGACATTAGTAAAACAATATCAAGTTCGAAGACAATTCATGAGATATCAACATAATTATTTCAAAAAGCCCTCTTGGTATTAAGAGCCTGGCCTTGTTTGGTACAGGTTCCTTATTCAAGCTAATCAGACTTATAGTAAAAAAGCTATATATTTTCATGTTATATATTAAGCATAAAAATGTAGTCATGAACGTTAGTAAAATATTGAAAAAGGTGATAGAGCTGACAGTGTTTCTTTCAGACAATTTTCTCCAGGGAGGGGATTTCAGAGGTTGGAGAGGGACATTTTAGAGTTCTGAGGGAGTAGAGTATTTAAAGTTTAAGAAAAATATTCATTTAATGGGTGGCATATTATAGTGTGTGTGTGTGTGTTTGTGTGTGTGTGTATATATATATATATATATATA
>PXIH01S0010546.1:17919-28264 GCA_003024985.2 Euperipatoides rowelli | reverse complement strand
AACATGCTTTCTCTCATTAAGACATTTATAATTTTAATCATTTCTAAAATGATTTTAGGAATAGGGGTTTGAGAGATAGGGAGGGGGGTCTCAGGGGATGGGTAATATCTAGATTTTTTCATTTGAATATTTTTAAACATACGTTCTCTCATTAAGAAATTTATATTTTTAATCATTTCTAAAATGATTTTAGGAATAAGGGGGATGAGGGATGGGGATAGGGGGTCTCAGGGGATGGGGAATATCTAGATTTTTTTTCATTTCAATATTTTGAAACATGTTCTCTCATTAAGAAATTTATATTTTTAATCGTTTGTAAAATGATTTTAGGAATAGGGGGATGAGGGATTGGGACTCAGGGGATGAGGGTATGGGTAGGGGGATAGGGTTATCTAGAGACCCGCTGTATTTCAATTCACAATGNACTTTTTAGCTAGTAGTTAATAAGAGTAATAAACTTAGTTATCTTTTCATTTCCAGTTTTGGAAACCCTAATAATAGGCTATCAGATTATGTAATTCTTTTTGTTAGATTAGAAAATTTAATTTTGAGCTTCAGTTCAACATAGTGGACGGCAAAATCGAAGATTGGCTCATATATAAACTAGTGTATATAATTCACCACAAACATGAGTCATATGCAAATTAACAACAAAACATGGTCAATAAAGGATTAACTGTGTTCTGAATTAATACCATACAAGCACGTGCAAATTATTTTTCTAGCAGTTTTCTCTGTTTTAATGAATTGCTCTTCATTAAAATGATCAACTAAACTAGCATAAGGATTTTATGCTGACAACTTGAATCTATTAAACAAAAATCAATATATTCAGACTTTTCAATAATTTGACAACAAAGAGATGAAAATAATGCTAATTCTAATTATTTAAAATTATTAAAAGTTCATAAAATATTTGTATCTTATATTTTCCTTCACTCCCCCTCTCTATTAGGCCTACTCTCTTATAAGCTGACCATATTTTATAAAAATGTTTATAATTACCAAACGTCATATAATTCATCGCAGTCAACATGGAATATGGAGGATATTGTTTTTATAATACTGTAGACCCGAGGCTTATGAAATCATCCGAGCATGACTGTTCAGAGGTAGTTGAAGAATTTTACTAGACGAGAAACAGTTATGAAAAGCAATTAGTATATTTCCAATTAAAATTGAAAGCTTAAATTCTACACAGATTATCCAATGACAGACAAACAAGCAAATAATCCAGTCCCGAATATCCGAGTAATGTTATATATTACAAATTTTCTGATAGTTTCTCCCCTTTCTTTAATGTGTAGGTGGCAAAATTACTTTCTGGAAATCAAACACTATTATTATTATTATTATTAATTGTGAAACCATAATCATGAAGGTTGTAAATTCTTCAGGCAAATGAGAAAAAAAAGGAAAAATAATTAAAATAAAAATATGATCATTATTCAAGAAACTGTAACAACAACAACAAAAAATCAGAACAAGTATATAGATAAATACAGGGTTATGCCCAAAAAGAAGGTCATGGTTATAAAGTGAATAAGCCTATATTCCTCACTAACATTTTAGGGGAAGTAGGTTTAGGAGATAAGGTTTTATTTATTTATTTATCAAAGCTTTTAGACCAATACGTATCAATATAATACAAATAGAGTGTCACTAGAAAATATAAAAAAAGAAAATTATTAATACATTTGATCAACACACCAAAAAACCATAAGGAAGATTAGATTATCTCCAGCAAAAAATCAAAATATAAAAACAAACCATAAGGAAGATTATAATTAGGCTACATTAGATCATCTTAAGAAGTGATACATCATTTTAAAAAAAACATCAAGTGAATTTTTGAATTTGTAATTATTTTCATAATCAATAATATCAGTTTTTAAAGAATTCCAATGTTTTGCAACAGATTGACTGAAAAAATGAGATTTAACAGAGGTCTTAGAAATTGAATTTTGATCCTGTGGCAATGGCCACGGGTAAATGATTCAGACGTAATTATAAAAAAATTCCTTTGATTTTTTTTTTTCAATTACTATGATCTTGTAAGCCTGTATAAGGTCACCTCGATAGAATCTCTGTTGGGGAAGATCTTATGTTATATTTGTAAAGTTTTCAATTCATTCATTATGTTCCAATTTATTAAGTCCATAGATTCATTTGGTATATCTACAAAAATTTTTGTTAAGTCTAGACATACCAGTGATATTTTTACAAAAATGTACAGAATGAGCATAGTCAAATATATTCTGAATATATGTTTCATAAATTGCAGAAAAAAGTAATATAGTGACTATGGGAAAAGTTTATTNATATTTTGTGTATGTAATGCATATTTAATGACATATGACCTTTGATGTCATGCTTACGAACTGAAGTAGTTCTGTCTGGTAAGTGGTCAGTTAGGTGGGAACATAACAAGTGGGAAGATTTCTTGACATGTGTAAGTGTATAGTTATGGTTATGTTAGAATTAAACTTACTATTAAATAGTCTACCTGTTTTGAGATGATCATTAGCTTAATGCTCAAACACCAGGCTTTCTGCATATGCACATGAGTTTACGCATTCATGGTTTTCATGGCACTTTCCAAGAACTTTAACCATGAAGCAAAGCACTATGCAAACACTATGTGCCCTCTTGCAAGATATTTTCTTCTCATCAAAAACACAACTCTGCATTAGTGAAAAGAAAATAGCTAGTCAAATCTCCATTATCAGATTAATCAGTATGGAAAGACATAGAAATAATTGTACTTCTGACAATTTATTATCAACTAGAAACTTCACACATAATTTTTGTATGTTACTCTCTGATAGAAATATAATAATATATATATATATATATATTATGAAAGCATAAATGCATGCATCAGTACATATGGATTTAAAAAATATAGTTATATTTACTTGCGAACAGGTTAGAAAATATATTTTTTAATTCCTAAGTTTACTAAGTGCAAAAAAAATAATATATTGTTACAAAATCAGATAGACATTTCCTGTATAACAGACATGTTTTCTTTCGACAGTCATCAGCGGTAGCCTACAACTTATGTGAAGAGAAGTCAGCCAAGAAGTTAACGATGTGGAATACACTGTGATAAAACTTGCCTGTACATTGTAACGAATGCTTTATTATTTTTATTCTTTTATTGTATAATTATTATCTTGATTTATACATTCAAAGAAAGCTGATTTTATTTGTATTGTTTATTCTCGTAAGTCTTTCTATTTTTAATAGTAAATGTTGTGTTAACATAATCTGATCATTTATGAGATTGTAAAGAGTGTGTAAAACAATCAAGTTCATTGCATGTGTTAATCAATGCGAATCTATTCATGTTTAAATTTGCATATGCATGCATTCTTTACAATAAAAAAATTGTGCATGCATGCATGCCTAAGGTAAGGGTATTATTTNACAGAGTGGCTACTTCCACTACCAACAAGAAGTTGATTTTTATTTATGGTTTACGGACTGGAAGCCATTCCATACAATTTGACCACCTTGGATAGAGGGCACTTTTATTGAAGTGAGGCTTCCTGTTGTATTGTTGTTTTCTGTATCAGCAAGCTGCTGAAACATAATCTGGACTTTAGTACTTGTTCTTGGAATAAAAGATGTTACATTCTATTCAAGTGTTCAAGTAAATAAAGTCCTTCACGTTCACTCAAATTGTGTCCGCATATCACCTAGTGACATGTGTATCATAGATTCACCTTCACTGGTCTAGGTGGTATTATAGCTCTTGCCATGTACTACTGAATGATTAACCAAGACTTGTGTTTATGCTACAAGGTGTCACCACTTGTCACACACATATGACCAGGAATGCTCTATGAAACATTTTGAATATCTCTTTTAAATGAACCAGTCAAGAACTTCTGTGATGTACATTTTAATTGTTATTAATGTTTAAAGTTGTAACAGTTTTATGATCCCCTGTACAAAAGATTGATTTAAAATGCTTAATTTTATTTATTAAATTGCAAATGTTAAAAAAAAAAAATTATATGATAAATCATAACATTAGATCAATTTTTAAAAATCTGTATTAGTTTTCTTGCTTGGAGAGTAATTCATTCTGAGGCAGTGGTTTCACTGAACTAATGAATTCATGTCATGATAACCCATAATTAGATCAAGTCAAGAAAGATCTGGATGCCGACATAAACAAGACAAAATAATTTGTTCATTTATAATAATTGTATTACCTGATTTAAAGAAACATAACTAACTAGATTCCTTTTAAATTAGTCAAGTCTTGTTTCTAGTAGAAATAGAAACTTAAATTCGAATAAATTTCGTCACAGAGAAAAGATAAATTCTAATATTAGCTTTTGGGAGATGAAAATAGGGGCAAAAATTCAGAAATTTCAAGACAAATATAAAACAGAATATTTACAAAAGTTAAGTTTATTTTATTTAGGCTAAGCAATCACCACCACCATCTCCACCACCAAACGGACTTCTACATCTAAATTAAAAGTATAAAGTAAACTGGTGTCACCACAGAATAATAGGGAAAATACATTTTTAAAATACCATGTTTTGATCTAAAATGACTAAAAAGTAAAAAAAAAAAAATTCAGCTACAGTAGGCCTACTTATAAATTTTAAGACGTATATGTCTAAAAATAAAAGCGTAAAAACCTGTCAATACTCTATAAACAAATTATAAGACAATTTTTATCCAAATAGGAATGAAGAGAAATTTATTCCATATGGTAACAACATATTGAAGATGAAGATCAACATGTACTCAATGCCAAATAAGATAGACTTTACACTAAAATTAATACACGGAGTACTACCAACTAGCAACTTATTGGTTGAAAAATATATCTTGGCTATTGCGACAGCATCTACATTCTGCCACAAAAGTGAAGAAATCAACCACCTATTTGTCGAATGTGACTTTTTCTTATAGGAAAAAATATGGATAGATAGAACATGGAACTAGATATGAAGAAATATGGATCCCTCCAAGTAATGGTAACTATAAATAGAAACGATAAAATAAAAATGTCTCATTATGCAAACCTTATATTCGCAATATGGAAACTTTGTTGCTTTATGCTGTTTCAAAATTGAAATATAAATATGATCACATTTATGAAAATAATAAATAGTTTCTATCAAAGAGATCGTTTATATAGCCTACACTATGCCACTTAAAGAATTTGAAGAATACTGGAACAAGGAGGAGATATCAGGAAAGATTACCAAATTTATATAAGAGACAATGAGAAAATACCCAAGACTCTAAAAGTTTTCATTATAATTATATATTGTTTTAATTTGTTTAATATAGCCTATAATCAATATTGAGAAATATTCATTATACTTTGTAGAATATTTTATTTTTGCGAGTAAAGTTTAATTTTACTTTAAAAAAAATAAAAGTATGGGGCACTTAAAAATATTGTATGTAGTGCCCCCACAAAAAGAAAAATGGTTGGGGCTGTAGTCCTGAGGCCCAGAACCAGGGGTACAAAATTCTAAAAGAAGCAACATTAATACACTTACAGGAAATCCCAATTTTTTAACGAGTCGACACATACCGAATGATGAAAACCTTAAAAGTCAAATGTAACAAATTTTAATTATTTATTGATTTTTATTATTGATTTTCTAAGATTTTTACTACAAAAAAAAATCAATAAAAAAAAAATAGTTATTTGCAATTCAATTTTTAAAATATTGTCTTTAGCTCCTCCCCCTTTAAACAACATTATCTATTGTATACACCAGGGGAGATATTTTGTTACGTCAGTGTTGAGAAACGAATAAAGCTTACTATACTAAACTATAGAATATTCGCTAACTTCACCAGCTAAAGGCTGGAAATCCTATGGACTAATTGTTTAAATACTTGTAAATAATCATAATCAAATTCATCCTTTGTGCTATTATGGGCCAATTTGTTTTCTTAAAAAATCAAATCAAGCTTTACTACAAGCAGAACATCCCTCTATTTACTGCATAAATCAACATAATCAAAACACATGTAGTTACAGTGGTTATTAAAATAATCTTGGACCCAAAAAAAATTTTGAAGCTTTTTTTTATAGTAATCTCAGACAATTTTATTTTTTTCAGTGCAATTTTTTTTAGTAGCCTAATTTTATTTTAAAATCAATAAATAATAATAATAAATTTTTAAATCCGTTACATTTGATCTTTAATTCTTAAAAATAAGACTACTAGCTATCTGTCGATTTGCATTAAAATAAAAAATAAGATGCCTCTAAGGGATTTGGGAGTTTTTTTTTTTTACTCCGATTTGACCTTTTCTTTTGAAGTTAGTAACTTAGTGGAGAGTAACGCATGTTTTGCTATAATGAACAATAGATTTAAGTATATTAGGCTAATGTTGCTTCTTTTAGAATTGTGTACTCCACTTTCCATCTATCTATATGAATATTGTAGTGTTTCCATTTTTATTTTGTTGAAGAAGGATTTGATTTTTTTTTGTGGTTGTTGTTGTTGTTTTTCATATAGGTAAAGATTAACCCTATTTGGTAAAATAATGACCCCAACACAATGTTTTTTTACGAGGGGGGTCTGATTTTTGTGTACAATCTGTTGTAATAAATCATAATGAAAATTTGTTTATTTTATTTGAGTCATCTAATACAAGAGGGCATCCTCACAAAATTAAAACTATATTTAGGAAAAACAAAAGAAGAGACTACTGTTTTTCACCGTTGTATAAATTGGTGGAATGCCCAAAATAACGATATAGTTATTGCTGGCTCATTTGGTCTCTTCAAATCTAGATTAGATTGTTTTTTGTATTCAAATGGAAGTTTTGTTGAGTTATCATTTCTTTTAATTGAATATATTTTTTATGTATTATTATTTCTTTTTACGCCTCATGTAATAGGTTAATATAACCTAAACATTAAATAAGAATAAAGAATAAATATTCAAAGGTAAGGGTTCATCCATTAAAAAATTGTTGGAAAAGCAGAGGAAAAACGATCATCAATATAGAGAACCAGACATCTTTAAGGAATGACCCCTCAGCCCTATAATTAAATTAAACCTTGTTAACAATTAATAATGTGTATTCAAACGTTTAATTTTTTTTATATAAAGTTAACTCAATATCTCCTTATCCCCTCCCCCTTTTCCTTTTTTTTTACAGCATATTGTGATTCTTGAGTCGTTTAGAATATTTCATAAGCCATCTACTTTCAAAAATATTTTAACTTGTATTCCCCCAAGATCTTATAAAGTGAATACAAAATATAAAAAATAAAACTTTTTTTTTTATTCCTTGAATTCTTTAAGCACAAGTTGAGAGTTTTAATTTACTCTCCATATATCATAAAGATATACAACATGTGTCATGGGAGGATTAAAGAAAAAAGATTTTAAGCATTACAAAGTTCTTTATTCAGCTTTAACTTGTTTAAATATCCAGTGAGACTTGAAGTTGCTATTAACTTTCTTTTAAGGTAATTTATTTCTTTGCCATTTTCTATTTTGGTTCTTTCCTGATTCTCTAAAGGGCAATTTTCTCAGCATGGGCAGAATTTCAGGTAATTAAGAACTTACCTGCCGAAAACTATTATTATTCCCCTAATAATAATAGATTTATTTCACTATTAAGTGCAGTTGATACTTTCCTTAAAAAAAATGAATTATAGTACATCAGAGTCTTGATTAAGCCGTTTGAATTTGAGTCATTTTGTTGTGAGTCGTTGAGTCATTGAGTCATCGTAATAGCTTATTAAGTAAATTACTATCCTAAGAAATTAAAAAAAGGAATAAATACTGTGTTGGAGTATAAAGTAATAAAACACTACTAAATCGTATTATAGACTGCAAATGATTTAAAAAAAAAATTAAAACTAATACATAATATTAATAGTTTAATAAAATGCATGTGTCGTAAGTAACGTCTGGGTATCAAACATTTTTTTTTTTGCTCTTTGATCCAAAATGATGTATGGATTCATATGCCTTATATGTTATTTAGAGTCCTAACCTTATTCTAAGCCCTAACTCCAACTATGTGTGAAATTCACTATGCCCCAACTCTATGATATTCAACAGTCCTAACCTTACCATTACCCTGAACCCTAACTTCAACTACGTGTGAAATTCACTATGCCTTAACTCTATGATAATCAACAGTCCTGACCTTACCATTACACTGAACCCTAACTCCAAATACATGTGAAATCCACTAAGACCCAACCATATGATAATCAGCAGTCCTAACCTTACCATTACTCTGAACCCTAACTCCAACTAAGTGTGAAATCCACTATATCCAAACCCTATGATAATCAACAGTCCTAACCTTACAATTACCCTGAACCCTAACTTCAACTACGTGTGAAATTCACTATGCCCCAACCCTATGATCATCAACAGTCCTAACCTTACCCTTACCCTGAACCCTAACTCCAACTACATGTGAAATCCACTATGATCCAACCCTATGATAATCTACAGTCCAAACCTTACCGTTATCCTGAACCCTAACTCCAACTAAGTGTTAAATCCACTATGCCCCAACCCTATTATAATCAACAGGTGCAATATAGCCTACCTTTTTCTGATCAATTTTGATATTATGATACAACTTCTGTCGGCCCAACTGTTAACCAATCAATGGCCATTAAAGGCATATTTTTGTGAGGACTGGGCAATGGTAAGTTTAATACCCAGCCACTAGTCATGTCATAGGTAAGGGGTAATTTCATTTGCATTTGTAGGGTGGTTTGGAAAAACAAATAGTTTCAATGCTGAGAGAAAAAAATATAAAAATTCCTAGAGGTGTAATTTTGATTTATTGTGTGCCACATGTCACATAATTTAAAATAATAAAATCAACTTTTTCATGAAGATTATTAACAAATAAACGTACTCGATTTGAGTCNCTTTGATCTTCAGTTGCTTATTTTAGGAACCAAACTATAACTCAAATCAAGGTCTCCGATGTAAACGGAATTAGTATTCAAATTTAAAGTCTAATTGTAAAATGTTAGTTAAAACTAATGTTGAATTCGAGAATTAAAATCAATGTTTAATTGACGAAGGGAAATTGCACAGGAAGNAATACTCCCCTACGGGACTCCCATCTTAGGAGAGAAAAACCTCTTAAGCCAAGCACACAAGAGATAATATTTCTGAGAAAGAAATCTCTACAAATCACCAAGAGATATTTCATAAGAGAAATTTAACACACAGTGACAGATTTTTTATTTTTAAAAAATTATTTCAGTGAAAGCGTCGTTTCGATATCTAGTGCTTACTGTTGCTATACGCTTGTTAAACTTATTGAAATTCAATAGCTATCGATGAGGAGAACAATATTACTATTGTTTCAGGTTGATGTGTGTTGATGAAATGGAAAAGACTATAAGATTTTGAGGCATACACTCCCCCCTTCTTCAAATCCTGACGATATCAAAACTGGTTTCAAGAACAATCGATTTGTAACCTATGTTTTGTGTATATTGAGAAATCCTCCATCGCTAGTATTTAAAAGTAAATGAAGAACAAATACTTTTTATGAATATAATTTTCATAAATGGCGGCTGTAGCTTGAGTTTGCAAGTTGTTTGGTAAGTTATGTGTTTGTATCATCAGAGATATAGTGCTTGTTCTCTAATCTGTGTTGGTGATTGGCTGCAATTTAATTCTTGAAAGATAAATTCTCAAAAAAGTACAAGCCTAGTCTACTTCTGTGATTTACGGGAGAATTGTTATCTTTCATGTCTGTTTTCTCTCGAGAATAGATCACACACACAAATTTATCGCAACTTCAAATTATCCCAATTCTCAGAAAATTTATCACTAGCATGTACTCACCTTTAGAGATTGAACAAAACGGATTTTATTTGTTATTGGCTATTTTCAAAGAAAAATACTGAAAAATTAATTCCACTTGGCTAAAAAAATATTAAAAAAAAAATTAATAAATTAATCCTTTTAACTTCGCCTCTCTGAAATGGTAGTGTTATCAGTATATACTAGGTGGAGCTGATTTCAAGTTATTGCTGATATTGATGAAAATTCCTATCTGGAACATCATGCAGCCTATTGCTTGTGGTGGTAACTTCAACATGCTAAATATAGCCTTTGGTCATGAGTTTACCTGACTCATATTCTGCCTCAAGAATTCACTGATATACCCTACAGTTTATATGCTTTCAATACTTCTTATAGCCTTCCCCCACCCCAACCCAATACATCCTTTATAGGACAATCAAATTATATTTTAAAGTATATAGCTACCTGTATCAATATTATTGTATATTTTAATGTAATTTGTTTCATATAAATTTTTTGTTTCGGTCAGTGATACTGC
>PXIH01S0010543.1:7835-18338 GCA_003024985.2 Euperipatoides rowelli | reverse complement strand
TATTAAATTTTAAACTTACCAGCAATGCTAAACTACATTTTATACATACACCATTACATGTGTTCTAAAAATCATACTTATTACGCAAGCTCTAAAACTATTATGCATTCTCTAAAAATCACAAAACATTCAATTCTCGATATGTCTGTATTTAACCATCAATAAAAAAGGGGGAACCGTAAACTGTAATTCTCCCAAATTATGGTAATGAGATTTTGCCATATATCTAAGCCTTCCTAAGCAAGAAGGAAGATCTGAGAGAAGAGAGATAACTGAGAATTCTGTGCTTCAAGAAGTGAACTAGTATTTGTGGAGACTGTCGAGTCTGTTCCTTCTGTAGTTCCATCTTAATCTTGCTTGGTTTCCAGATCCTGTATTGACAGTGATAGTGTTGAAGGTTAGTTGTTCCCAGTCTGTATTCTTTTAGGATAAACTTAAGAAAAATGTAAAAAGTTCTACATTGTAGATGTTAGCACTAATCTCTGAAACCAAATTGGCTACAGCTAAAGCATCAACTCAGTCAACCAGTCTTATCACCAAGATTGCCATCTCAAGTGCCAAGATTGCCATCTCAAGTACCGGTAACCCAGGAGAGACGATCAGGTAATGGTTTCCACAGCTAGGACTTAAAGAAATCTTCAAGTGTAAACCGCCAATGCCTGAAGGATGATTCCAATTTATTAATTTAGTTACAGTATATGATTTATTCATCATCAATATTGAGTTAACTTAATGCACATTAATTCATTAATATACCACAGCTATCCTAGTTAATGATTAGCAGTACAGTACTGCATTTTCAAATTTAGCTAACTGTCTTATCAAAAGTATTGAAATGGCTCTAGTATTTTGTTTTGTCTCCTCATTCAATCTTTCAAAACCTCTCTTCTAATGACTTCTATAATGTAAACATAGTTAAGAATTAAACAAATGTTAAAATTGTTGTCGAATTGTTTGGAAACAATTTCTTAATTTTGTGGAATTTTTAGTGCAATTAAAAACTTTAATGATTGAGAAAATTGATGAGTTGATTTCAAAGACAAATAATTTTATGGTAAACTACATCAGCAATGGTAATTTCTATGTATAATAAATAAAATATTAAATGGGTGTAGGCTAATTATTTCTCTAGCAATGGGCTTTTTCTTACTAATTCAGAGATAGACCTTGAGTTTCTCCATCCTTTTTAAAAGAGAACCCATTTTTAATTCAACCTTTGTATGTAATTTGTAAATAAAGATACTTAATTCAAAATAATTTTCAATAATTCAAATTGTAAAATTTGTGGAAATCAATCATGAATCTACTGTTTATAACATAATATATTATTATTATTATTATTCATTTAATGAAATTTAGAAAACTAAGAAAGAAAAAAAGCATGTTAAAAGCTCTAGAATTAATCGAGGTAGTAGTAAGTATTTATTTATTTCATTCAAACATTAGCCTACCTTTTACTAGCAAAAATTGAAATGTTTGTTTATTTAACATGATATAAATTTGTTTTTTCAAATTGTTGATCCTTTTTAATGTCCCTTCTGTTAAAAATAGAATATATCATCGATTGTCCAAAATTTAAATTAGTAATGTCAAATTTTGCAAGATATATAATTATAGCCTGTACCGGTATGTAATTACATAACCAATTTATTTTCTTTGACTAATTCTCAGTTTACAAATGTTAACATCAGTTTGATGAAGCAGACTTTAGATAACATTAGAAATTCTACACATTGAGCTTTAAAGTTTTTTTTTTTTTTTCATTTTGTTTATGTAAGTTTTGAAGCATTCCCTAAACTGTCAATGAGATAAATAAGATATTCATTATNACTGTATTTAAATAAATAAATTGGTAAATTTAACTACCTTTAACCTATGTATTTACCAACAAACTCAATAACAATCTTTCCTAAGTACAACTCCAACCTTTCTTTTCTCTTCCTTATTTGTGCTTAACACTTATAATTCTTATTTTCATTTTATTTATTTGAGCAAGTTTCACCTTCTCTTCAAATATTCCTAATATTTATTTGTGTTTGATGCATCTAATTAATTATTTGTATATAATTTATTTATTTAAAAGTAGTTGTCATTTTTAATTTTACCATCATAAATAATTATATCGACTATGTACAAATTAGATTTATGACCAGAATATGATTTTGTGGTGTTTATCCCAGTTAAGAATAAATTAAAAATTTCAAACACACAAAAAAAAAAAAAAAAAACATATGATTTACAATTGCTTAAGCCTAAGTTAATCTTTTCATTTTTCAATGATTTTAACAATAACTATTCCAATATTACAACCATTATAATACAAAATGAAACATGACATTATTAATAAGCCATAAAAATGATGAGCTCTAATTATATCTTATTTATAGATTTATTAACATATTAAATTTTTCTGCTTTAATTTCAATGTTAAAAATGATTGAATTTCAGATTCTAGCCACTATAGTATAACTAATTTCAGAACCAAAAAAAAAAATCTACTCCTACCAAAAAAAAGAATTTAAAACATTTGTGTCTGCACTTAGTAATATGTCTGGATTAAATTATTAGAAAATGATCAAACATACCCTTACAACCTTGTGTAGTTTCTCCTGTAAAACCTGGAGGACAATTGCAAAATGGTTCTGGAGTTTGAGTACAAGGGAACAATAGACAAATGTCAGAACAGAGGACAGCTAACAAAATAAAAGAAATAAAAACATTCATAAAACATTATAAGAAATAAAAATACTAAGTGTGTTTGCATGGAAATCAAAAATCTCATTTTAAAGAAAACACATAACAGAATTAAGGCATGCATACCAAAGTATTGCAGGATTTACACTAACAATTATAAATATTTTACACTAATATAAATATACTAACAATTATAAATATTTTATTCTTGAAGCATGATTGTGACAGGTTACTTTCAGAAATGTTGTACATTCTTGTATGTTGTTATTTAAAATTTTTATTTCTCAATTAAGATGCTTAAAGTCAGTATACAAATGTCTACCATAAATGAAAGGGACCCAACTGGCAGATAGTGTTGCAAATATATGTCAATGTTCAATATCCTATGACTAGTTTTAACTAATGAGTTTATATTAGAATTTATATTAATTTATTAATTTATTTTATTACTTATTGTAGTTAATATTTTACTATTTATCAACTGGTAAGGAGGTATTGCAATATTATAACAACTGGGGCAGAAGTTTTCAATATTTTAAAAATCAGTAAGGTCATACCAGAGTGTACCAGTTGAAAATCAGCACTACTTATTAGGCTACAAGCCAAGACTGCCTGCAATCATTACTCTAAACTAATCATAGTGATAATGGTATTTTCTCTTCAATGGAGAAAGAAGAAGAACGCAGCATTCAATTGTGTACTGAAATGCATTTTCTTTTTGTAAACTATCACTTATTATAAGCCAATGTTGTCTTCATTAATTTTACCTAAATAAAGTTATTCTCTTTCCGTTGGGAACAAAAAAAAAGAAACAGCATTTAATTAGTTTATCAAAATGCTTGTTTTTTTTTAAAAAAAAAACGTCACTATTAGACAAGTGTGCCTTCAATTATGTCCTAAACTAATCATAGTCATAATATTTTTTCTCTTTATTGGGAAGGGGGGAAAGCAGTATTGAATTAGTGTACTGAAATGTATATTTTTTTTAAAAAAACATGACTTATTGGAAGTCAAGATTGCCTTAAATCATGTGCCCTAAACTAATCTAAGGGATAAACAATTATTTCTCTCTTAATTGGAAATTAATATAATGAAAATTATTTTTTAACTATAAAATGAGACAAGTAGATGTTCATAATACCAAACAAGCATTCATTAATTAAATATGAGGTATCAATGTATAATCTTCATAGGACTGCATAATTTATATGAAGAATGTTCACCACTATTGCACTTCGTGTAAGTGTGTATGTTTATATATACCATCATCATTATCGTACTTATATCTATCCAATATTTCTTCATGAATTTTTATCCCCAACAATTTCTTTCAATCTTTTCTGGTAGGCCTAAACTTTTTATTTCATCCTTGCATCTAATATTAGGTCTTCGTTGAGGTAATTTATTTGTACCTTGGTATCTCTATGATATTTTTTATATTCTATCTTCCACAATTCTATTTGTGCGTAATCCATTCAATCTTTTTCTTCTTCTAGGACTTTGTGTATCACCTCTCCATAGTTATTTAAGTAGCATGCAGGTTTTAAACCATTGTTGCATTCATTAAGTTTCAGCAATTATGTCATCACTGATAGTATATTGTTTTACTTGATTCAAGTCTAAAGACATTACAGAAACAGATTATTGGTGTAGTCTAAATTGAGCTAGTCCAAAAGTTCATTTAAAAATAATCTAGCAAAATACAAAGTGGTGTCAACCAACATGTGCAACATAAACTGATTAAATATATGGCACCAACTATGCTTATTTTGGTCAACTGAAATTTACACGTGTAAAACTAGATGCAGTTATAGGAATGAACAGTGAACACGCACGTTCCGCTCATTTTTTCATAAAGGAGTTTGAACTTGAGTGCTTATTTTTATTAATAGAAAAGAACTAAATGTTTAAGTTCATTTCCAAGTTTATTTAGGCCCCTACATTCTACATTGTGAGATATTATAAAAAGAAAAAGGCTTGATTCAATTATAATTGCAATTAATAAATTTAATAAATCTAGATGTACAAGTAACAAGCACTAGAGGTACAAATAATTTATTTGAAAGAAATATGTATTTTGTGCTGACGTTTGATTGGTTAGATTTATTGGTTTTCATTTGACTGAATTCTCCAGTACAAAGGCCGGTTTCATCTGACTTTATGCAAAAAATTTTTATTTAGTCTAAGGTATTTATAAATACTGAACATTATGTAATCTTAATAACATTCATTTAATATTTTTAAATATTAAAAGATTGTTTTAAATTAGCTATAGCAGAATGTTTATACTGATTAAATAAAACGATCGTTTTTATAAAGTTTTTTTTTGGTTCTTTTTTTTTTTAAGTTCAATATCAATACATAGTTTAGCGAATAAAAATTATGTATGCTCTATTGTCTACGGCTTACAATTAGGGAATTATTATATTTAAAAAAACAAAATTTTCTCTGTGTCTGTCATTCCGAACTCTTTAAATTGTATTTTCTCCCCAATGGTTTATCCAATTGACTTGCGGTTTTTTGTGTTAGGTTTGTGGGTAGGTTCCATAGTGTAGACTATGAAAATAGACTTGGCCATTTTTGGGGAGATGGGGAAGGGGTGCTAAGGGCCCCCAAAAATCAATTTTTTTTAAAAAAAATGCTACGATTAAGTGGAAATTTGAAATTTATGTTACCCTAGAAGTCTAGAATATGTATATAAAAGGTCAAGGTCATAGGTAGTCACATGGGGGTTCTAGGGGTGGCCCAAAAATCCAAATTTTTTTAAAATGCTCTGATTAAGTTGAAATTTGGGTTACCCTAGAGGTCTAGAATATGTATATAAAAGGTCCAGGTCCTAGGTGGTTATATAGGGGTGCTAGGGAGGGGGGGGATATTTTTTTAAATGCCCCGATTAAGTTGAAATTTGTGTTACCCTAGAGTCTTGAATATGTATGTAAAATGTCAAGGTCCTAGGTGGTCACATGGGGGTACAAGGGAAGGGGGGGGGGTAAATGAATACTGTCATTATTAACAGGCTTTACTTCCCAACATTACACAAATGTGAAATTTGGCATGTGGGTAGGTTCCACCATAGTGTAGACGATGAAAATTGACTTGGCTGTTTTTTGGGAGGATGGGAGGAGGGGGTGAGCAAATAACATGGGAGTGTTTAGTGTAGTTCCAAACATGACCCAAAATTATTTGTCCCCCCAAAAAAAATTCTGTTGGTTTCGACGGGGTTTCTACTTTGCCCCCAAAAAAATTCCCCACTATTTCGAGGGGTTTCTACTAGTTTAGTAATAAAATCACCATAATGTTAGAAGGATTCCTTAAGTTGCCTAAAAAAAACTGTTTTGATAATTAGTAAAATTAAATGACAATAAAGTGAATAGTGAGTGGTACGCTTTATTTTGAACAAATAACCACTAGTGCATCCTCAATAGATCTTCAAGCAACATGATCAGGCATATTAAAAATAAGCTAGAAACGTTACTCTTTCAATATAAATCATACCATATTACGATGTCACATTTAAATCCAATTAAAATATAATAATAATTTTAAAAAATGTTATCCAAAATGTCTTTTAGTTTAATTAAAATTTTGCTAATTTTTGTTTATTTTAATTTTTTTTGTTATTGATTCTAAAAAAAAAATTAAAATGCATAAAAAAAAAAGTTATTTAAAGATAAAATTAAGAATATTTCTATTCTCTGTCCGAGATTACAAAAGGAAGGTTTCAAATTTATTTTAGTTCCCAGATTAATTTGTTGATGAAACTGTTTTTACGGCTGGCTGTTTTCTTCTTCGTATTNGAGATTACAAAAGGAAGGTTTCAAATTTATTTTAGTTCCCAGATTAATTTGTTGATGAAACTGTTTTTACGGCTGGCTGTTTTCTTCTTCGTATTGATTTATCGTGTAAATAGAGGCATGTTCCGCTTGTAGTTTAGGTCGTTTTGATTTTTTTTTTAAACAAATTGAACTATAATAATACAAAGGAAGAATTTATAAATTTTTACAAGTAATTAATCAATTAGTTCATACGATTTCAAGCCTTTAGCTGACAAAGATAGCGAATATTCTCTAGTTTAGTATAACAAACACCATTCATTTCTAAACAAAAATATCCCCAAGCCTAGACAGTAGATAATGTTGTTTATGGGGATAAGCTAATGACAATTATTTTAAAAATTGATTTGTAAATAACTATTTTTTTATTTATTTTTTCTGGTGGATATTTTCTTTTTAAGTAAAAATCTTTGAAAATGAATAATTAAAAAATCCGTTACATTCTACATTTATTCATAGTATTTTTTTTTTTTAATCATTGGGCAAAAGTTTACTTTTCCAGCCATCCAAACTGACCCCAATATGGACATCCAAACTGACGTTAGAATAGTGAAAAAAAGCACTGATGAAGGGAGGTCCGGAAAGTAAACTCTTCCCAATCATTCAGTTGAAAAAGATGGAATATTCAAAATAAAAGCTAAAGAATGATAAATAAAATGAATGTATTTCAATTTTATTATTAAATCGTAGGAATCCTAGGATTTTCATTGGAGATTTATTCTAGATTCTTCAGGTATACAAGAAAAAAATGATACAAATATAACCATTCCAAGTAAAAAAAAAAATACTGCATATTTATTTAAAATTATTAACCAGTCTATGTAGTCCTTCTCCAACTGCAGGAGGATATAATGCATAATGTTTCCCCTCTCTAATTTTTTTCTTTCTATTTCTCCACATAAACCTTTAGATTAAATTTGTATAAACAATTAAATATTGTTTTTATTGATTATTTTAGAAATTAACAGTTTGATTTGATTTTTTTAAACAAACCATTATTTATTCCTAAATAATGTTTTAAACAAAACATTATGTATACCGAAAAAGTATGTGATACATCAAGTAATTAGAAAACATAAAATATAAAAATTGACAATATGCGAAATTACACTGAATGTTGAATTCTTCGTTTGTTCTTGTTTATGAGCCAAGCATTAAACACAGTCATATACTTTAGCCATCAGGAAATTCCTGAGGCTTGTGCATTTTTACTGTAACATTTTTAAATTTTCCATCCACCCTCTCCCCTGAGTGTTGTATGAACCACAGTTGCTTCCTAAGGGCTGGTAATGGGTACATTTCCTAAGCTGATTTAATCAGCTCGTTCATTCTTGCATAAAAATGCTTAACTGTGCCTACAGGGACATCTTTGTTGTGTAATTTACAGTATTTTGATTTTTGAAATAATAGGCATAAGCTAAACAGAAAATTCATCAATAAATACCTAATATTAGCCCTTTTAGAGCAGAAAAGAATAGGACTTTTTTTTTACATTTTATGATAATTCTCATTCCACCTCCTCTACTTTTCTATACTATTAAAAATATTGATCTTACATAATGACAAACTTATTTACACCCCCCCCCCCCCACTTATCATCTAGCCAGGCTCAAAAGAAAGTCAGACTCTAAAAATAAATTTAATTTAGACATGAATAAACACTTGACATCTAGATGACAAAGTCAAAAGAGGCTTAACAAACACTTATATTCCCTTCTAGTAAAATGAAATGAATACATAAAAAATAACTTTTTAAAGAATGAATTCATTTTAGAATAAACTTGAACTGAACTAGTTTAGTTCTTTTTTTTTTGAAAATGAACTTAAACTTGAGCAAATAGGCCTACTTTTTTTTGTGAGATGAACTTGGAACTTGAACTTACCCTTTTTTTTTAAATGAACTTTTCTGATCACTGACTAGATGTATAAAATCAACAAAAGAATGAAAATGGGTGTGAATGCCTGTCGAAATTAAATAATTTATAAGGAAAACTTTACTTCTGGATCTAAAGCACAGTTTTGATCTGTGTATACTACCAGGTTTGACATATAGTTATGAACTTTGAACACTTAATACAATTATGATCCAAAGCTGCAAACCACTTTCAAAGTAGCCTAGTACAGAAATTATATAGAGGAATAGGAAAAGGATTGAATGGACTAGCACCAAACAAAGATTAGTGATATTATTGAAAGGGTAAAAAAAAAATAAAGTGCAGTTAAAGAAAGTTATAGATAACATACTTTTCCAATCAAAAATCCAGTTTCTATATCAATTATTTCTTAATTTACTTACTATTTTCACATCCTCTCAAAACATTATATGGATCTCCGCTAAAGCCAGGCTTGCAATCGCATGTTTTTCCAAGAATTGACCTAGTGCAGATAGCGTTTGGTCCACATGGATGTGCTATACAATGGTCAACATCTAATATATAAAAATAAAATGTATATCCAATCTATTCAAGGCTAACCTTATTCATTATTCCATATTAGGCTAAAGCAAGTTATTACTTGGATATTAGCTCAACTAAATGCATGTTATGCTACCTTAAAATTTTATAATGCATCACATTTTATAAATAATTTATTTTAGAGATAACAATAGATTAAAATATGAGTTTTATTTATTAGCTGAAATTAATTTTTTAAGTTACGATTTCAGCTAGGATTTCTTTTATAAGGTATTCATCTATTGCATAGTAATTTTGAACTTCACTAATAAGTCAAATACTAAATAAATAAAACGCTTGATTTACATTAAACTGTTGAATATACTCATTTTAATAACATCTATAAGTTATATTGAATTATCATTAATTTTAAATTTGACAATTCAATATATAACTGATATGTTTAAATGTGTTTTTATTTTAATTAAGAAATAATCCTCTTAGACATGATAACCTCATTATTGTCAATTTGTGTTCTTAATTTTTTAAAAATCACTAGGCCTATATTGAAATGTTTTACTTCAATAAATGATTTAGCACATTTGCTTATGTGCTGCTATGAAAAATTGTGCAATTTAGTATCAAGGAAATCTATACAAAAAGCGGGAAAGAAGAGAACAGGTCTGGGATGATAGATTGATACAGCCTATCTCTTCAACTATCAAATCCAAACTGAATGTTTTAAAATTGTTTGATTTAATATAAAGTCTATGAAAATTAATAAAAAAAATGACTTTTTAAAAATAAAAAGTAATAGGTCTGCCATATGACCACATTATGTTTTTACAAACGAAATTACAAAAAAATTAACAATTCTCTATTTAGTTGCAATTGCATTTACAAGTGATAGATTGTAAAGCAAATTTCTTAATAGAAACTTACAGCATTGTCACTTATTGTATAACAAGCTCCTTTGAACAAAAATGAGGTATTAGTTAGAAATCATGTAACTGAACAGAGGAGGCATGGTCATATTGTCATCATCAAGGAGAAGATGTGGGATATTTGGATGTGTAAATCTTACCTAGCTAGCTCTTACTAAATCTCTGTCCTCAATGAGAGTCATAATGTGTGAAAGAGCACTCAATGAGAGGAGATATCTTCTATTAGCTCTAAGGGTGGCTACTAAACAGAGGGATATATGACTTTTGGCTAAACAACAATAAAGGAGGTAGGAAATATAGCCTATAACCTTTTATTCAGGGGAGATGTATATTGGACTTCAACAATAATATTTGGGAATAGGCTACTTAAACTTTAACATGGGCCTGAATAAATAACAACTAATTAAGGATAGTCATGTAAAGAAAACTTAATTGATTTACAATAAATAAATAAGCATGTAAAATTGCCTGTTTAATGTACTGTAGATATCCAATCTTTAATGTGCTGTATATTTTTTTTTATAGGTACTGTATAAACACAATTATAAACTGCATTTTTTAAATAAATATTTAATTTGATTTGAGAGCAGAGATAGGAACCCCCTTCTCTATATTTATAACAGTAAATCTCTCAGTAAT
>PXIH01S0010510.1:0-12557 GCA_003024985.2 Euperipatoides rowelli | reverse complement strand
AAAGAATTCCTATTTAAGTAAACCATAATCAAATCCTTTATAATAGATTCCAACTGTATTAAAAATGCTTAGAACACTGCATATACAGTACAGTGCAGCTCATGCACATTATTATTGATATTCTGAACCTTTGTTATAGAACTAGCTTTTAGTTTAGTAAAATTGTATACAGGAAAACCCTTTCCTGTCTAGTTATTATTAAAGGTATTTTCTCTACCTCGTTGTATATGTCTCTGTGACTAGGACATTTTATTTGGCGACGAGGATGGGATAGTAAAAATGAAGTTCCTGGCCCGCTCCATCTGCTGATGGCCAAAATTGACTGAAATTCAACATGATTGCTTTCCTGTAAGACTTGCCAACTCCAAGCCAAAAACCCCACAGCACCACTGGATCAGGCCGGGTGGACCCTGGCAAAAAGTTCACCTGGACTTGATGGGACCCTTCCTGGGGGAAATGTTCCTGGTGCTGGTTGACACATTCTCCAAGTGGCCAAAGGTCTCAATTCTCTCCTGAATAGACTCTAACTCCATCATGTTTGAACTAGATAAGGTCTTCACCCGCTTTGGTTACCCTTGCCACCTAGTCTCCGACAACAGCACTTAGTTCACCTCCAACCTCTTCAAACAATTCTGCAAAAACCGGGGAATTTCCCACACAAAAAGCCCACCCTACCACCCCGCCTCCAATGGCCAGGTGGAGAAATTCATTGACACTTTCAAAACCTTGCTAATTAAACTTGGTAAGGACACAAAAGTCCCTCTACAGATCAGATTAAACCAATTAATTTCAAATATAGGTGCACTCCACACGTGACTCTAGGACAAACACCAGCCCAGATGCTCCTCGGATGAACCCTGCGAGACCGCCTACTAAGAATCAACCCCTTACCACCATCCCCATCGGCAATTTTAAGGGAAAATTCTCCATCGGACAGCGCATCGGGACTATCAAAAGAATTCTAAGCCCCGTCACCTTCTGGATCCTATTCGAAAACGGAAAGGAGGGAAAGAGACACATGGACCAGGTGCGTCCATGCCACCTTCCAGACTCTGTGGAAACCCCTAAACCCATGGCCCCTAAAACTCCACCTGACAAGGATTGGACCCACCTGCGAACCCCGAGTGCCCCCAATATGAACACAGCCTCGGACGACATAATACCTGTCAGTAACCTTAGACCCAGTACTCCTCCAGCCAACCACCCCGGCAATCCGGTACTCTTCCAGGTTCCGGAACCTTCAGACCGCCTAACGTTCAATTACAAAAAGGGGGATAACTGTCTGTATTACAAATGCTTAGAACACTGCATATACAGTACAGTGCAGCTCATGCACATTATTATTGATATTCTGAATCTTTGTTATAGAACTAGCTTTTAGTTTAGTAAAATTGTATACAGGAAAAACCCTTTCCTGTCTAGTTATTATTAAAGGTATTTTCTCTACCTCATTATATATGTCTCTGTGACTAGAACACTTCAAATACATAATATAATATTTACCTAATACATAATGTTTGTTGGTATGGTGACCATATTATGTAACACTAATCATGCTGACATATGGGGGTCACATTGTAGTTGTTGAAGTTTCGCTCAAGGCTAGTCATGTTTGATTTTTCACTTAATGTGATACTAAACATTATTAAAACTAACTAATAAAGCTTATAAGTTGTCTCATGTTATTATTGAGAAGATACTATTGTATTAGCCTAAATGTTTTTTTTAAGTAAATTTGACTATATTTAAATGATGATTAATTTATGTGGTAGATAAATAAAAAATTACTTTATTTCCATAGACTTTTGTACAAAGTATCGGCTGCGTCAAAAATTGTTTACATAAGAAAATACATAAAAAACAATATGAAATTTATACAAAAAGATTTAAAAACAAAATCAAAAAACAAATTCAAAAATACTAAATCCAAAAAACATCCAAACAATGTATACTGTACATAGCCTACATTTATTTACTAAGTAATTCTTCAATTCACTTGATAATTTTTTTTCTTCACATTTATTAACTTTAACTCTCTGGGTAGAGCCTCAAAGAATCTCATTCCAGCAATCAAAGGATCTCTTTTGAACAATTTCAGTTTATAAATGGGAATCTTTTTATAAATAGAGTGTATTAATATCACGAGGTTTTGAAGATAAGCTAATATTAACAATGATTTTAGAGTAATATTTTAGTTAATTTATACAGGACCACTATCTGGATCTGGCTATCATTATGGGGAGATAAAAAAAGGTTAAATATTTGTTTGTAATAAATAATTAATAGTTTTAAAAAAATAAAACAAATAAAAAATATGAAAAATTAATGCTTAAATTTTTTTCCCAATTTTTAAAATATGGTACCATTAAATAAATGATGGGTACACATATAAGAATTTATTGTTACACTTTTCACAATAATTGACTTTCTTTAGTCAATAAAGTGTGTTTAAATTTTGAAAGAAATACCAATAACTACACACAATAGAAAAAGTACAAGACCTTTAGGTTTCTCCATGATACTGATAGATCTCTTCAATACAGCAGATATTTATTTATAAACAGTATTTGTTAATTTAGAAAATATTTCATAAATTCTTTTTATATGAAGTTCTATTTTATATATTTTAGGAGGTATACCATCATCTCGCTGGATTGTAAATTTTGAGTATGATTTAATGGATAGTCTGGTGTTTGCTGCAGTTCTGGCTGCTTATTGTCCATTTTTAGTAAGTTGTGTGAACTTTATTCTTGTAAAGTAATACTAATGCACCAATTAATGAGACAGCATGAGAAGGAGACCAAAGTGGTTAGGATTCAACTATATCCTATTGTGCCACTTTATCTCTTGTTGAATATACAGTATATGGTATCATTTTCAAATTCTTTCATCAGCTCTCAGCATACTGGCAGAGCCCTCATAAAGTTCAACCACTAGTCTGCTGTGCATTACCTTTACCACTTTTTGTAGACTTAACAGACTTCAGTCATATTATAGCCTTCTCTTAGTACATTTTAAATTAAATCTCTTCACATTGGATAAAGATTAACTGTTGCTAAAATACAATATGGAGTTCTCAACCATTACATTATCACAGTCTCCTTAATTATTCCAGTTTCATTTTTTTTTAATGTTCTTTTATTGCTATCCTTTCTTGGAGTGTTGATATTTATTAATTAATAATTAATTAATCATTATTATCTAAAAATTCAAAATATGTTTCACTCCGAAGAGCAGGGGTAGCCTATAATCTTCATGTTAAACTGAAAATCTTCCCGAGTACCGAGAGTGACAGAATTATCTTTTTTTTAAACATTAATAAAGGAATAATAATTTAAAATAATTTAGGTAATTAGATAAAATATATAGGCTACCGGTACATTAATAAATTTTTGTTAATATATGTCTGTCTATTCAATTAATGATTATGTTTGATCAAGCTTTCAATATTTTTTTTAATCAAATGCTTCAATTTCTTCTCGAAGGCAAAATTCTTCCCAAGCTGTTCGCTCACTTTGATAAGAATATATACCCCTGCCGAAGAGTGAAGGGATTTTATTTGCAACTAGATAACCTAGTGCAGAACAGCTGGGCCCCTCCCCCTCTACCATACACCCTAGGATGTTAAATGATGGCAATTAATATTTTCCCCTTCCATCTGTTTTGCCCCTTCCCCTGTTTGTTTAAAAAATGACAATCTTATTTTTGTCTCCCGCCCTTGCTTTCTCCCCCTCCCCCATTGATTTAAAAATGACAAAATTCTAAAAGTTAAAACCGAATACTTGTTAGCTTTTTTTATTTTTAAAAATTTTATGAAAAAATATTATTTAAAAAGTTAAAGCTTAATCTAGTTACAATTTTAATGAATAGATGACAGTCGATTTCCTTTCTGCCACATACAATATAGATATTACGGTATGTATAAATTCAGTGTATTTTTAAAAGTCTTCCTTTCTTCCTCCTATAAACTCCTTAAATCTTATGTTATCTTCTTAGGAATTCTGCTAGTTTTAGTTCTTACTTAAGGACGGCTATTCCCACCTTTGCATTTTTAAGGGCCAAGTCTCGTATTTTTCTCTAGCCCGGCATTTTAACAGTCTTTTTCATACAGAAAAAAAACAACTGAGTAGTTTGGCCTGGAAAAAATGAAGAGATACTGTGCCTCCTGGTGATCAAACCAGATCCCTGGTGTATATATGCAAGCACGCAGTAGTCATGATCGCCATGAGTAAAATTATTCCACCGAACCTTGACCTAAATAACGTTGTAGTCTACATTCAGAAATGTCATAATTTTTTATATTTACACTTCTAAAAGAATTTAACAAATTGTACAGTAGGCTATATACCATTATCATATATAAGACTTTGATTTCATTTTAAGACTACGGTCTATATCTTTGTTTGTTTTTTTTAAGGTGCAGAATCTGCTAGAAATGATGTACACCCATCCACAAACACCAGAGCAATTATTGCACAATGCTTTAAGAGTTATAACAGCTATTCATACTTTAGATATAGATTATGATTTGCAGGTAAATAGATTTCAACTATTAGTTCAATTTTATTAATAATTACAGTTAGTAGTTTCTTAAAAGTTCTTCCTTGAATTTGTTGTATTTGGGAGCTCACAAAAGAAAATTTTGAAGTTATGGGATAAGTTCTTTTGATTGAACAATTGGACGTATCTTTTTTTTATGCTTCCTTTGAGGGTGTTTGTATAAAATCTATGCCCTATTCTAACAGCCTGAGAATTCTGTTTCCATTTTGTTTTGTTGAATTGTCACATAAGCTCACCAATTTACGTTTGTTAATGCTATTTTTTTTTGCACTGACTTCTCACTAGAAAGATATAACCCTGTGGTTGTCAAATTCTCGAACTGCAACAGGATTCAGCTGTCAGAAGTTCTTGCTGTACCTGTATCAACCTCACCTGGATAAAGTGATGGGTGAAAGCAGTTAATTGTGGTAGCAAATGAATAAATGTGATTTTGTAGGAATAAGTAGTAAATAAATAAATAAAAAATATTTTAACTGGGACAGGACAGTTATATTTTTGATAAATATAGTGTGTGTTATGAATCTTTAATGAAAAATATAGACTAGTAAATGTCTTATGTAAACCTTGTTACATGTGATTTGTTCATGTTAGGGCTCTTACATGTGTTAAATACCAAAGTGGTAAGGCTTTGTTGGACTGTTCATAACCTTCCTCATAGAGCTTCCCTCCCCCCTAATTTTCTCTATTCTATCACGAGGAAGATTATGGAGTTTGGAAACAATTAAATTACATCCAAGCCTGATCTATTTCATTAATCTATATGACTACTTATCTCCGAAACCAACGCTCAATTAAGGCAATGCGTGGGAAAGCTCATAGCCATATGAGATATTGAATAAACCTACTAGGATGGGGGACCTTATTTCCAATAACATACCTTATAAATCTAATTTTCTCATCATTGCTAATAAGAGAATCTAATTTATAATCGCATGAATCCTGGAAACTGGGCCACTCTTGATCATATTTGCGATACATGCGGTGCGGATGTGAACAATCATGCTACCTACCTCTTTGCATCACAAATATGATATCTGACTGTGAAAGTATTCCTATTATCACCATAGCCCATATGTGGGATAGCGGAGCGCTCAGATGGCATATACGCATCCACATATGAACTTTCACAGATCGGAGAAATAAATTCCAGGCAAAATTACCGAGTATATATTATATCTTTAAAACTAGCCTATAACTACTGTATACTTACATGCAAACTGCATAAATTAAGTATAATTTAATACATTCACATGTACACGTAAGCTTAACATAGATATAATGTAAACTGAAAAGGGGTCAAATTGTGCCAATTTGTGATAAGATCTCATAAGGGGGCTAATAAACCAGCACAATGAGACAAGAAAAGGGAGAGCTGGCTAAACCTAATAAAATAACAGTCCAAACCGGCCGACTAGGGATTAAGGGGGAGAAAGGGTGAGTAACCCTTTTTTATCCCTGCCCTGATAGAAGTGAGCAGGTACTACCCCCATCTCGCGATGCTAGGATAGGCATCTGAAAAAATAATTAAAAATTAAATAATGCATTTCGGATATCTTAGAACTACACACAAACTCAGAGCTGTTTAGCAAACAAACCTATTTATTTGCATAAAATCAAAATTGACAAAGATATCCATTCCCATTAATAAAAGTTACAATATTTTCCCTTAATAAATTACTGATTACCGTTATATAATTAGTCAGAATGCACAGCAAAGAGAGGAGAAAGAGAGGGGAAGAGGTAATAAGGGCCTAGCCAGAGGGGTGGGGAAATCGGGTGAAACCAAAATTAAAGTCTTTAAGATAAAAAGTATATAAGGGGGGTTGCTTAAGTTTTTTTGAAAGTTCACACTGGTTTGGTATCGGGATCTGGGATTATTCAGCCAAAAAGTTGTAGAGGAAAACTGATACTGCTTAATGAAGGCGGTTGCACAAATACTGGTAAAGGAACTGAGTACTGTAGATTGTTGTTGAGTATAGGTAAACTTCTGACTATTGCTAGAGTATGTAGAGGAAAGTATGTTACAGGTTTATTTACACAGGTGGGCATCTCTTAGGTATAGCTTGAGATCCCCACATTATTCTGGTGTTCGAATTCAGACTAAAGTCTGCTGTCTTTCTGAACTCCTTGATATTCTGGCAAAATTCTCTCGAATAGTCTGTGCATGAACTTTTATATCCCATTGTTGTCACTAGCGTTAGTATCATTGTTGATTTTATTTTAATAGAGCGTTAGTAACTCATTTGCTGTTTATGTACATTAAATGCACAAAAGATGTATTCTCCGCCAGGTGAGAAAAATTGGAACTATTATTTTTTCAAGATGAAATTGAAATTAGCAGAAGATTGGTAACCAAGCCGACCGTTGTAAAGATGTCCTCTCCAGGTTTTATTAAGCAGTTTTCCAAAGTTTCCTCCATAATATTTAGATAAAATTGGATGATGTCCGTATCATTAAGCAGTTTTAATTGCAATTTCAAGTTATAAATTAATATAATTTATTATTGTCCATGATTAAAGTTCTTATTTCATTTCAGGGAAAAGGGATGGGGGGTGGCTATCCCAGAGAAGGAAGATCAAGGAGAGAGCATGAGATGGTAGAAGTACAATAGCAGCACATCAAGATTAAAATAACATGATATGCAATAGGAATAAATTGAAAAAATGGTTGGTCAAATAAAGTAGGCTACAATTATAGGAATAAATTTCCTAGATTTATTCTGTAATTTATCAATTGATATTGATAAATGACACGTGCTAGATATATCTAACACCATCCATTTTGAATCTACATTTTAATCGACATAATTGTTTTTCCAATTTATTGTGAATAACAATAAACATCTCATAACATTATGTTTTCAACTGAGATTTAATCATTAAACATTACAAAAAAATCAGCAATTTCCACACACACAAAAAATTATGATGTGAGAACTAACTTCCAAATAACAAGAGTTAGTTTTTCATATCCAATGCACCTTGAGATATCTCTTAAGCCACGTTTACACTGGCGATTTTTCCGAAACACGTTCCGGAATGTGCTGTGAGTATTGACCAGTATAAACACACAACCGAATTCTGTTCCGGAACAGAATACCGAATCCTATACCGCAACAGTTTCTAGATTTCTGTTGCGATAGATGCCTCAGGCTATAAGTAAAAACGCGTTACAAGATCCTATACAGCAATAGGATTCGCTAAAATTATGTCACATCCGCTCTGGCTATGATCAACGATTGCACACATGTTCAATTTGTCAAGATTTTATAACGACCGGTGCTATTTTAAAAGACGTCAGCTGAAGTTAAGTTTTATTATTTATTTATTGAATCAAAGATTTAAGCCATTGGCTTATACAGTTATTTTAATAATCTCAAATTAATAACGTATTTGAAAAACAAATCAAATAAATTAAAAAAGTGAATAAAATCGATGAATTATAATAAGGAAATAAATCAATGTAAATGACTCCCCTCCCACTTTCCCCTCTTTTCTTTAAATCTTCCTCTTTCTCACCCAAAATAATATTGTCTGAATCAAAGCNTGCTCTTAATTTAATGTAAGTTTAGTTTAGTTTATTCAGAATTTTTTGAGCATTTATGCTAACTTTGAATGAATTAAAAGACTTATCACGTTCTCAAAGAACATAAAGTAAGATTTTTTTTTTTTTTAAATTTTTAAAGATGGCATTGCACCACCTTAAACTTGTTTTATTACTTCATAAAACATTAAACAAAATAATACATTTGAAAGTGAAAAACAATATTTAATACCAAAAAGTAAATTTATAATAAGTTTATCTTAAATTAAAACATTGTGAACAAATAAGAATAGGCTAGTAGCCTACACTTTATCAGCTTACTTGTCTGAAGAGAATTTCAACTATTTTCCAAACAATATCTGAAGCTATGTATGATTGCTGTAGTTTTTTTTTTTTTCGTTCCTCAATTTTGAGATTAATTATAAACAAACTATCATCATACTGTACTATCGTAGTCAACTTCCTGCATGATTTGTGTGATTACCGCTATTTAAAAATCATGTATTGCAAATTCAGTCATGCCTGAAGGCAGTATAAACACGACCATTCCGATATTCTGTTCCGGAACACGTATCGGATGATTCGCTATTTCAGTTTAAACGTGCCTTTATATCAATAGAGATCTCACTCTAGAAATATTTACTAAAGATTCCATGTATACTCTAGGTATACTTTATTCAATTAAACAAATGAATGAATACAAGTGGCAATTAAATTTTTTTTAGCCCAAATCTGGTTATGAAAAATTTACATAGTAATACAAAGTAAAAAAAAAAAATTGTAATGGACAAAACCTAACTAACATTAATCGACTTAATCGTGTAATTAACAGGCGACTTAGAAAATCTTTCAGTCCTTATAAAGGGCATTCAACATAAAGATGACATCCCTGTATGTGTTATCTTTTCATCCAGCCTGACAAATCCAAGTATAATGTTAATTGAATTCTACTGCCCTAGACCTATGGGACCTAGGCAGGACCACTAATTTAATTTAAACCTTCATTCACTGACCTCTGTTCCAAATCCTATAATCACATACCATTGATATGATATTCAATAATTTGATATCCCTAATCAGAGCATTATTGATTAAGTCGTTATTAAGAGATTTAGTGATAATTCTAGATATGATCTTCATATCCAAAGCTGGAAGCACTAGGATCATCTAAATTCAGATTTTTACTAATCTCACTTTTTCTTTTGACTAATTTGTGCACTCATTCTTTTATTGTATGTCCTAGTATAAATGTCATGTGAATCCTAATCCCTTTTAACACCCAAATAGTAACTCCAGATATCTTTTATATGTATTGCTCTTCCCCTGGTATGATCTCCAACTATTTTAAGCCCAAGATTTGTACCATAAATTAACAGTGTTAGCCAACATTGTGCTATTAAAATGAATCATCAGATGGTTGATCCGTGATTTTTTATAGTTAGGACCTTAATTGTTGCCACTATCTCAGCCCTCTTGTTAGTGATCATTCCTTTATTATATCACTACTGTTTCACACATTCCTTACTTCCTAATAAATTCTATATGTTCCCATTGCATTTCTAGAGCCAGTGTTCCTACAATTGTCATCTATATACATTATAACAGGTTGGATAACTTGTTATAAGAACAATTGGTGAGTATTAGCAAAGAAAATAAACTGGATTGACAACTTGCTTATAAGTAAGCAAATCCTTTGTATTTAACATGATATAGCTACCTACATTGGAAAGGTGTATAAATAAGAATCATTCTGAATAGTATAAATGTAGAAAGAAGGCTTTTACCATTTTACAGAGTTAACATCAGTTGGACGCTATACACAGCGTCTTGCATGTAACATAACCATGCTATCATGTACGGTCATACAAAGAAACATAATAATCCAATAAGTAACACAGGTAGCCTACATTGACTTTGTTCGAAATCTTTTAAATAAATAACTAGGTTTATACTACTGTATATTAAATAGAAATAAGACTAAAATATTATGAAACTGCTTTAATTTGGGAAAATAAGGACGATAATAAGGCACAGCCATATTCATGGTCTTTAAATGTCGGGTTGAAGATGTCAGATTTAGACAGAGCTCGCCCTTTCAAGGTCATAAACCCCTCCGACATACAGTACATGAGGTGAAAAACTAAAAAAAAATCACTGTGAACAAGGTGAGACGGAGGAGTTTTACAATAATTCACATTAGCACTGGTTATTTAAAAGATGGTAGGACATCATGTGACCAAGTCTCATGGCCTCATAAAGGATGCCAAATTAAAAGTTATATGACACAACACATAACATTTTTTTGTATTTATTTTTGTGATCAAGAAGAAAAATAAATATACTTGAAATTTATTACCTTAACTATCCTATGACAACTTCTTGGAAGTGGTGTATACTTTATACTATATAGATTTATCCTCATGGCAAAGCTTCTCATATTCCATGGGAACAAAGAGAGGGTGACACCCTTGCTTATCACAAATTATTACTGACTAAGCTACCTGAGGTAAGTTTCAATTGAAAATTATTTTTCTATTTACTTATCTAACAGGACTTAATATGTCAGAATTAACAATGTTTTATCTAATAAGAAATACATTATTTTCTCGAATAGACAGTTTCATCCTCTCAGTTTGCTGTGTTTATATTTTGAACTTACTTGAACCCTTTTAATGTCAGATATTGTACACTGGTTTAAAAAATAAATATTAGTAGGTTTGCCATTTTAAGAAAATCCAAATTCGAATGAATATGAAATAGATAAGTAGACTAAATATTTGGTTACTTGTTAGATTACATATTGTTCCTTTTTTTAACATTTATTTATTCTTCTTAAGGCCACTGATATAACAAATCCTAAACCAATCGCCTTGTTGATGTTGTGTGTTCATCTTTATCAAATATTGCCACACTGTCTCCCACTTTGCAATATAGAATTTACTGGGGCTTTACATTCAAGGAGTTCAAGACAGGTAAGTGTGTAATTAAAAGTATTCTTCAATAAAAATATTAACCTTTTTAAAATTTATTTTAAAAATAATTGTTCACAAAATAAAATTATCTTAACTAAAGAATTTCCTCATTTTTTTTAAAAAAAGTGACAAGGTTAGCACAAGAAATGAAACTGCAATTTTTTTAAATTATAACTGGTTACCTTGGTGATTAAGATAGCAACCATAGCTGTATTATAATATAACTGTACTTCTTATACTTGAACCTATGTCAAATCAATGTATAAAGTATGATTTATTATTTACCAGTACTTCACATCATTGATGTATTCCAATATTTTACTTTTTAAGGAATAATGTTGATTATTTAATTATTTTTTTTCAGATTCGACTCAGCAACATATCCTCTCATATGTATATGATTTATCATGGCTTGATCCTCGGAAAAGATGCTCAACGCTTTTCACTCCCTAAAGGTAGTTTCTTTCGCCTGGCAAACAATGCTCGTGAAAACATTCATGTAGAATTTCATTGTCGAGGTTTATCCAATTGCAGTGCAATTTTGCTGTTGGTGACCAAGCTAAATGGGCAATGTCAGGGTAATGCTTTGTGTTTTAATCTGATTGGGGTGGTGGATCAGATAAAACCTTCGGTAAGATTATGAAACTTAATTTAATTAGTATATTGTTCATAATAACTCTTGTTTGTATCAAATAATTTATATTTTTTAAATATTGACTAATGTTATGTTATATAAACTAGTTGGATCTGTCATAAATATGCTGGTCTAAATTATTTGTAAGCTTTTTTTTTTTTTAATTTATATACAGTATTAGCAAATGTTTGAAAAGCTTGTAAAAAAGCTTTCCTTATTCAATTATTATTATAAACAATTTGTATAGGTACCGTATTGTTATTAAAAATTATAGTCTACTATTATGACTTTTGGGGATATTCTGTCGAGGAGGGGCTGCTACTTAATAAAGGGGTATTTTCCGATACAGCCATATACAGTATTATAATATTTGCAGTTAAAATTATAATCGCCAATATCATAGTTACAGTATATTACTGTAGACAGTTATCAAATACAATATTTAATCACAAATACGGAAAGGACATTGAGAGAATCATAGAGAACTACAATTTTAGGGGAAGTCGGGGGGGGGGGGATTGTGCATCGAGGTAATACCGTGCATCAAATATTTCATATTATGTGATACAATTAATGAATCTAACTAATACTGCCCTTTTCTGGTTGCAATATGTTACAATAATTGATCGAAAGAATCTTGGAATTTTATTTTATAAATGAGCCAGAGTGGAAAAACAAAAAATCAAATATTTCTTACTATTTTTTGGCTTAAGAAAATAAGAAATTTAGCTAATTTTTTTTTATTCATTAATATTTAGTCAAATATATTCTTGAATGGTAGTGTTTAGAGAATGTTTTCATGTATAGTTTACTTCATTAAGATAAAAAGTTTGCCTGCTATGTATAAT